>BMAV01027486.1:101600-133106 GCA_019973955.1 Trichonephila inaurata madagascariensis | reverse complement strand
ATTCAATAATACTATATTTTGACGCTAAAGTTACAATACAACTTTAAGCATTTAAGTGCCGCCGTCGTATATATACGTCTCGCTCAATTGGTGTGTTAAATTCCCCGGACGTAAATATACATTTTTCCAAAGTGCGATCTTTTCTGTACACTGCTATCCATAAAATTATTCCGAAAACGTTGGAATGCAGTAAAAGGACCTTGACAGTGTTAACGAAGGATTTACTTATTTCAGAGGATTTGCTTATTTGTTCATTTTCGCCCCCCCCCCCTTCCCAATACATCACATAATCTCTCCTACGTGAAAAACGGAGGCATTGGGGAGCGAATCGTGTAACTTTTAATCGACTGTGAAGGGATTAATTTTGTATATATATATATATGACAAACCCATATGGTCTCTGGTAATTATTAAACTTGTTCTTAACTGGGAATTGTTAAATTAATTATAAAATACACTGTGCAATATACTAATACATTTATAAGTATATTATATCAGTGTGAATGTTAATTTTATTTTTTATTATGTAAGAATGCACTTTGTTTACTTTCAGTAAATTAATAATTTGTTTAACTAATATTTTGTTTTTGACTTTTCAATATGCTCGCGCCCTCCTCTTAGAGTTATCACGCCCCCTAGGGATGCGCGCCCCACAGTTTGAGAAACAATGTTATAGCATATTAGATGAGACTACTTTTAATTAACAGCGAATCTAAAAGAATAAAACTGCATTATGTTTGAAATTATCCAGGAAGTAATTTACTCTTTTATTGTTATGCGAAATTTTAAATAATTTTAAAGTTACTTTCTCCTTTCTGACATTATCACGTTCAAAACATTTTCAATCTCATTATCAAAAATGAAATTAATATGCAGATTGTTATAGGGACATTCACATTTCATCCACTGCGGAATTTTGCTCACTCTTCAGATACAAATTATATTTAACGTACATTTAAACACCAAAAAAATCCTGAAAACAACTTTTCGACAAATTGAAGAATGTGAAAGCTAGTTTTAGAGCTATTATGTTTTATTGAAATGGCTACTTTAGTCATCTCTTAATTCCAGAAAGTAACATCTTCTGATTTAATAATTTCGCAGATATTATAGATATCTATTTCTAATATTTCTTGAAAAGAAAATTCGTCGTTGTTAAAGTAAATAAATTTTTATTGCAATGATACTCATTAGAAAAGAAGATTGAACAAAATACGGATTCGAAAAGTTTGTGCCGAAAGATAAAGGAGAGGATTACTGCTTTCCTTCAACTATGGACTTCCTCCAAATGAGTGCCGAAACTTTTGAAATTTTGAATAGTAAAAATAATTGAGGACACATCCTATTTCAGAACAAACTCGCTTTAAAGAGGAAATTTTTAATTCAGTCTTTCAAAGTCTTTTCAGGGGAATTTCGAAGCAAATTGTCTTCTCAAGTAATGAAATGTCTTTTCCAACTTACGAAGATTGGATTTTATTGTGAAATAAGATTTAGAAATTTTTCGTAATAATCTGCCTTAATAAAGTGGAAGGGAACGAATATAAATTTACCGTTCTTTTTTTTTTTTTTGCTTTTTAAAAAGTGCTGTGTATGCCTTCAATTTTTATTAATCATTTGTTCTTGTCAGCGTTTATTGATAACAAGTATGCTTACACATAATATACATAGAAGTATTATTATATATATAATATTACACCTATTTATCTATCTATGTTAATATATATATATATTCCAGAATTTCAAAAAATTATGCTGAAATTTTTCTTTTTTTATTATACGTCATTTAATAAATGAATACGTTCGAATGAATAACTCAAACATTTGAAAAAACTAATTTTTTTATATACATTTGAAACATTTTTATACCAGTCAATAGATTTTGTTTTCTTTTCCTTAAAAATATAAAAAAAATTATTAAAATTAAGAACTATTAAAAATAGATATGAAATTAAAGTCAATTACAATGCGTTACAGCTTTCAAATATTTAATCGCCTTAAATCTTGGAGCCACTAAATCTAGAATTAAGTTAAGCTAGAATATCTCTTCAATATTTCAGAAAATATTTAAATTCAAAATTACAATAGGTTATTGAGTAGCACATACACACACATTAAAAAGACACACACCTAATAATGTATAACTATTGATCCCCTTGTCATGTAGTATTTTAAGGTATCCAACTACCCAAAAATCGTTAATTTTGCCAATAGACAAATTTTTATGATTTTATTTTATAGGTCATCTTATTAGCTTTATAAAAATACCAAGTTTAATATTTTTCATTCAATAGAGCAAACATAACAAGTGTTTTAGTAAAAGCAGATGCCACTATTTTAAACAAGATGTCATACTTTAAAATGCGTTTTACTCGAAATGAGTTTTTTTTTTAAATGCTCAAACGGGGATAACGATTGCTCAAAAAGTTTTAAAGATAATTAACTGAAATTTTCTGTTTATATTCTGCATAATAGTAGAAGTGTTTTAACTTTCAGATTTATCAATCACTGTTTTATTACAAAATTTACTGTCCCTTATGTGAATATAATCACTAATTTTTTTAAGCAATTTCATATAATAACTAAGATAAAGTGCTCTAGTTTTTGTAAAAATTAAAATATCTCTTATCCTGAAGTTGCTTTCAAAAATGAACAGCAAAGCAGCACATCAAAATCGAAAAATTGGCAATTTATTCGCAAACTTTTTGTACAGAAGGGGCATCGTTTATGTAATTTTTTGTCAATTTGTACCCATTTTTTCCCATTTTAGTAATGAAAATTTATTTTTCTTTTCTCGGCTTTAGCTTATTTATCTTAAATTGTACTTAATAAATCTAAAAACCTTAAAAAATACCCAATCTCTATTTTTTTTAAAAAAAAAAGTTGTCGCCAGTAGTTGGATACCTTAAAATAAAAATATGTATTGGTAGCATTATATATATATATATATATGTATATATAACTTTTTAATGCATAAAATAAATGAGATATTAGTATCAAAAGAAAATCATAGAAATTATGATAGATAAGGTCTACAATTTAGCTGATACTCCCCTTTACGACCTTGAACTGTAACATACTTTATTGTTACCAACAAAATTTTATTTAAAATTTCATTAGACACCAACTGCCTATATTATTAAAAAAAATATTTCAATCCAATAGACAATGAAAGAAATTTTTCATTTATATAATATCCTTCTAAATTTTAGTTTATGATTAGTGAAAGAAGGCGAGAATTGCAACACTTAAATTGAAAACTAAATTTGACGAAATAGTGAAAAGTCAAAATAATAGCTCCTTTGGTGTCAAATAAAAGCTATAAATAGAAAGTTAATTGAGAAAACTTTGTTAAAAAATTAAAAAGTAGAGGTTTTGTTTTGTGGCTCAATCGTTCACTTGATTAAATAAGTAAATAACCTCCCAATATATTTTTGTTGTAAATAACTCTAAAACCAAAGGTTTAAAATGTGCCCTTTATGAAGAATTCTATATATCTGTACTTTATTCATAAAAATATATCACTTTTAAAAATATCTTATTTTACGGAAAATAAACTCTTGATCGATAGAAGACGAACGACAGAGAATGAAAATAAAACCATATTGAATGAAATAAGTAAGAAATAAAACTTCTCACGGTAAGTTCTGTATATTTGATTTCCTATTCTTTATGTCACAAAAAATAATGTACTCGTATAAGAACAAAGTGTTAGATTTAGAGAAAATGAGGTATTTATCGAAAGTTTTTTTAAATTTTTATAACATTGATTTTGTAAATTAGTGTATATCCTAAATCCACAGGACCCTCAACTAATATTAAATATTTTTTCTATCTGAAGAAATATTAGTAATTGAGATATATTCCCTGATATATATATATATATATATATATCGATAATACGTTCGTACATACACTGTTGTTTGTAAAAAATGCAAGACCATGAAGGAATCATCAGAATTAAATGAACTTTGCAGCAAATATCAATTATAGGATGTTACGTAAAATAGTAAAGTTTCAGATCCACCGCGCAAGCGTGGCATGCGCAGTGCCTTCTGAACTGATGCTGAAAGCTTATAAATAGAAGGCTGAAGCGGGATGTTGAAAATAGTTAATGAATATTTGTTAGTGACGAACGTTTAGTGAGACCTAAGTAAGCCTCCACGACGAAATAAGGGGAAATTCCAACCACTTACGGAGTTTGAAATGGGAGAATTTTTGGCCTTCGTGAAGTAGGATTTTCCTATCGCGCAATAAGAGCGGAAGCAGTGGACCGACGAGCACCAAACAAATCGAAAAACTGGCAGTGAACGACGGAAGGTGACGTCAGTTCGCGACGATCGACACCTCCACATGGTGGTGAAGGACCGTACAGCTTCCTCCAGGCAGTTTTCAGTACGTTGGTCTACTGCTACAGGTGTTTAATGTCGGCTTCGTCAATTTGTCGACATCTGCTGCACCGTGGATTGCGTTCAAGGGTGCCTTTATACAGGATCCCACTCACGGCAAACCATTGATGGCTGCGTCTGCAATGGGCTCATGAGCACAGAGCCTGGCAAGCTGATTGGCGCCAAGTTGTCTTCTCAGATGAATAATGCTTCAATTTGTAGGACCATAATGGCCGCAATCGTGCTAAACGGTATGCCGGGGAACGGTGCCTTCCAAAGTGCGTTATCGAACGAAAAAGTGGCCAAACATCCTGAGTTATGGTTTGGGGGTCGATTTCGTATCATGGACGATCCAATTTGCTACGAATTGAGGGTAAATAGCAAAAGGTACGTCCGTGAAGTGCTACAGCCCGAAGTCGTTCCCTTCCTTCAAGGCATCCCTGGAGCTATCTTTCATCAGGATAATGCACACCCACTTGTTATTAAGATTGTTCAAGACTTCTGTTCAGCCCAACACATGCAACTTCTTCCTTGGCCTGCTTATTCGCCGGATATGCTCCTTATTGAGCATGTGTGGGATTTGGTTCGTCAGCGTCTCGCTCGATATCCGCGTCATGCAGCTTCAAAAGACTAACTTTTGCTGTGCATACAAGCAATGTGGAATTCTCTTCCACTAACAGCCATTCAAAATCTGTTTTCCATGCCACGTCGTATAGCAGCATATTGCAGCACATGGTGGCTACTCCATATACTGATTTCGGACACTTAATATTGTTATTTTGCTTTGAAAATTTCGTCATTTATTTGAACTATAATACAAGCCGTTTTTTTTTTTTTTTTATTATTATTATTATTATTATTTGTTTGTTTTTTTTTAATTCGCGCACAGAAAAGGTTAGCAAACACACAAAATTTACAATCTAAATAATACAGGAAAAAGTGCTATTAATGAATGCACAAAACGATGTAAAAGATAATTTGCCTTGAAAAAAGGCAGAGAAAGAAGGAGGCCACGCTATATTGTTCTTTTGTAGACAATTCATGAGTGTACGTCTTTCCGAAGAGAATTTAGCATTGGCATATACCATTTACGTTGGTATAATACACTTATAAATGTTTCAGTACTTGACCATGTATTTTTTTGATAAATTTAACAATACTAAGTTAAGAACAAGTTTAATAATTACCAATGACTTCCATGGGCCTGTCATACATAAAATTATATACAAGAATTAACGCTCTTCCTGATAAGTTGTATGATTTATATAATTAATCTTTTAACTCTGGATTAAAAGTTACGCAATTCGCTCCCCAGGGCCACCGTTTTCACGGAAGCGCACGTAATTGATGTATTAAGGGGAGGGGGGAAGAGAAAAGGAATAAATAAGCAAATCCTCAGAAAAAAAGTAAATCCTTTGAAAACACTTTCAAAGTCCTTTATTTACATTCCAATGAGTTCGTAATAATTTTATGGATAGTAGTGCACAGAAAATATCGTATTTCGCGGAAAGACGTGTATATATACGTTCGGAACAATTAGCTCTTTGGATGAGTAAAATGTTAATAAACATCGGTGGAACTTTTGAGGTTTCACTCGTAGTGTAGTTTTATCGTCAAAGTACAGTATTTTTGAATTCAATACATTATTATTGAATGGAGGGGAGGGGCGAGGAAAATTATGATTTTATATTGGGTCACAAAAATTGAAAGTTTGAAAAGCACTATTTAAATAACTTTTTCTGGTGAATGCTGAACAGCATTTAAAATATTTTTATTTGCTTAACAAATGAAGTATTTTGAATTGATATCACCAAATGTATCGAATGATGAAGGATATTACGTGAATAGTTTTATAGAAACTATAATCTATTATTTTTAGGTAACTGGTTTTTAATAAGCTGATTGTATTTATTGGCACAAAAGTCATTTTTGGCTCCACAGTGTGAAATACTCGTAAATTTACGAAAACTATGTACCTAACATCCCCACACATACAGTACATAAAAGCAAAGAAGGATACGTATGGGTGTAATTGAAAGAAAAAGATTAAAAATAAGGAAGAATTGCTGGAGAATCCAGGGACACTTCAGCTACTTTTGTAAGCATAGAAGAATCCAAGGGAAGAAATGAAACATAAATAGGTCTTTTCAGACATCTTGGAGTCATGAATTCAATACTTACCTAAAAAAATGTAAACGCTCAAAGTGTTACTGGATTTTAAAAAAAAATAATGTCTGCTTATAGAAATAAACAAATCTGGCTTTTAAGTAAAAAAGATGCGAATTCAATGCCGGAATCAGTTTTCAATCATTTTCTTAAAGCTTCGAAGGTATTTTGATTTAAAGTATGATGATATTATTAATATCTGTCGGATTGAAACAGCTAAGAGTTAGCGATTATGTTTGAAATAAAAAAAAAGAAATATAAAAGAAAATAGTTTTTCAGTTTACTTTCTAATTCGTTTTTATTAAAAATATCTTGAGTGAAATGAATTATATTTTGTAATATAGCCCACTTTCAGAAAACTTAGTCCATGTAAAAAAATTTGAAAAAAATATTCAAAATTCTAATTTCAAAACGAAAAGACAAGGATTTAAATTTTATTTACTAAAATTAATAACATGTTTGAGATAGAGACGATTCGCATATTTTCTATAAAAGAAATATACAGAGGATGAATGTATCAGGAATCTGTTTAAATAAAAAGAAAACACAAAATACTCTTGACTCCATTATTAATAACTTGTTTCTAGAATAAATGGAAAAAATTGATCCTGAAAGAATTAAAAACAAGAAAACAGGACTGCATTTAAAATCGATGACGTGGCAGAGGTTTTAGAAAGAAATTTGAGATCAGAAAATATGTCAGATGAAAAAAAAAATGTTTTTCTTAAAAAAAAGCTTTAACGAAGCAACAAAAAATGAAGGAAAAAAAAGGTAAATTTCTTATGGATTCTCTTTATGGTATAATGTATAAATTTGAAGGAAGTTTTTCAATGTAATGTTATAAAAGCTATACTGATTCTGTGTGTGTGTGAATCGATTTTAATTCAAAGTTCTGTGAAGAGTTCAGGTATCCGACTACGTTCGGCACCGTGATTTTAAAAAAGCGCATAAATGGATAATTTTCATGATATTTAGTGTCAATTAGATTAGAATACATGTATAAAATGGTTTTAAGGACATTTTGACAAAAAAAATTATTTAAATACAATATTTCGGCAAAAATTTAACTTAGAATAATTTTTTTTTCAAATGTTCTCCTTTTGTGAAAATTGCTTCTATTATAATAATACTTTACCTGTATATATCTCAGACCACTGTACAGAGGCTCAACTAGAATTTTTGAAAAATATAACTTAGAAGTGGGTTTATCCGTATTTTACGACAACAGAGGGAAGCAAGTTTAAGAAAAAAACTCCAACAATTATTTAAATTAGTGGTAACTCGGAAAATAATGTGAATTTTTTAAAACTTCTAGTTGAGCCTCTGTAGAGAGGTCTGAGCTATATACAGGCAAAATATTATTATAATAGAAGCATTTTTCACACAAGGGGAACATTTGGAAAAAAAGATTATTCTAAGTTACTTTTTCGCCAAAATATTGTATTTAAATAATTTTTTTTTGTCAAAATGTGTTCTTTAAACAATTTTATACATGTATTCTAATCTAAGTGACACTAAATATCATGACAATTATCTATTTATGGGCTTTTTTAAAATCACGGTTCCGAACGTAATGTAAGAAATAATGTAAGAAAAAACTTTATGCATTCGTACGTAAGTTAAGTCATTTTAAGAACTATAAACATCCTTCCAATATAGCTTTAAAAGATGTGAAAATGAAAATATCATTGAAAAATCTAAAAATTTTTGCAGTTAATGCACTTTTATGTTACTTTCTTCCAAAGTCAAGCCATAGAAAGGAGAAATAATCTTGCAATCCTGAAAAAGTTAAATTTTAGTAATAGCTATTTTTTGGAATTAACTGTTTCATAGTTAAAACAAAATATATTTAAAAAACAGACAAACTAACATATACAAAAAAAGAATCAAAGAAATAAGTGACAAAGAGAGATTGAACAAAAAAAAATTAGTAAAAATATTAGTTTTTGAATAAAGCTAGCACACTATTTCGCCTATCACATGATATTTAAAAAAAACTATAATATACTATTATAATGTTATTTGATGAAATTGTTATAGTGAGTGATCTTAAAAAATTTGTCTATCGAAAAAAAATAATTTTAGAACTTATTATTACTTTTAGGAAAGTAATAAAAATGCTTACGAATATTTTAGAATTTTAAGAACTTTTACGAAATTGAATCTAAGAAACGGAACAAAACGTTTTGATAAATTATATTTAAAATCTATACGTTGTAAAAAAAAAAGATTTTAATAAAAAACTAATTTAAATATATGTGTTTTATAAATGTGTTATTTATAATAAAACGTTGAGCTATCAAATTAGAGGAAAATTACATATAAATTTTCTCATGGTTTAAAAAGTAATCGTTTCTTCGTTTACAATAAGCTTTATAATGTATTTCTGCACAATGAATAAATTTACTCTGTGCTAAAGCTTATTATTCACTTCACTCACTGCAAAATATTATTTCCTTGTCTATGTCTAAGCCAAAAAATATACTAAATGTAGAGCCCAAAAACAGCAGTCCTTTTCCATCTCCAAACTTCCATTTTCTTTATTTGGGTGGCTGTAAGCAAATGAAACAGAACTAGATGATGAAAGAGCGTGAGTAGACTAATAGCTCTCAGAATCTAAGCTGAATGTATTTCCGTAAAAGTAAATCCGAGTGCCACTTCTTTTCGAATGAGGTTGCAGATTGAACACACACATTTTTATCGAGACAGTTACTTCACGTATGACAAACAGTTATTCAATACAGTTTTATTTATCCAGTTTCTGTTGCTACAGAAAAGGAAATCTAAAGAGCGTGGGATAGGCTGGGGAGGATTTTATGCTTGCTCATGAGCAATAACGGTTGGCTTGCTTGTTTCAGTAATCAACCAAAGGCACAAATGTAATGCAATAGAGGAAATATTTTTACAGCATTTTATTCAGATCATGAAGAGTTTTCAGAACATTTTTTTTTTTTTTTTGTTTTCTGAAGTCAATATTATCATATTTGCAGGAAGTTTTTCATCTAGCTGTATATAACATTAGGAAGAAAAAAAATTAATGAATAAGTTATGAAGAATGTTATGAATAAGTTAACTAGAAATATTTATCTACAAATAGCGTATTTCTATTGTTTTTTTTTAAATAATTATATTACTTTACGCAGAAAATTGAAATGCAAAGGTACCGTAAAAGGGAAAATAAGTGTGTAGTTTGTGACGGGCTCACGCGTCTCTTTTCTGTAACATAACCTCTGGGTTCTTTGATGGCCAAGATTAATGGCAAATCTTTTCCAACCCAAATCCAAGAAGGGAAATGCAATTGTGAAATGCAAATAAGATAGCTTTTAAAAGAACAGAAGTTTCAGTAAGCAGCATGGTAATTTAGGGGAAAGTTATGTTAGGAAGAGATACGAGTGTGAATCGACAGCCTTCATAAAGTTACCGAGATAATCAGCCACATTGATACAAGGTGCATACCATTGCACGCGCGCCCAGGTGCTTCGTACCGTAATAGAACCTTAGCTTGAAATAAGGTAGGACTGATTATTTGATATTAGGACTTGTAATATTATCAGAATTGAAAGTAGGCGGATATTATAATTATTTAGATAAGTGATCTAAGTTACGCGATCAGTTTTAACTATTGCTGTGTGTTTGGTTTATTCTCACTTAATATAAGTTTATCTAATTTATTAGAAATTTAAGTTATATTCTTAATAAAGTCATATTAAGAATTTTAAAATGTCATTCATTTCGAGAATCCCACACCTCTAATTCACGCTGACAATCAAAGATATGGTCACCAAAGAACGACCATATCACAAGTTTTACAGCTAAGGTGCTATGTATGAGTAAGCAAAATATTTTGCATATTCATGCATAACATCCTAGCAGTAAATAATATTGTCATAAACAATTTTTCAAATAACTAATAATATTCAATACTTAGTTATTTCAAAAAAGAAACTCTGTCATAACTTTATTATGATAATTAATATTTGTGACATGTTTATCAGTGAAGTAAAGTAATGAAGTTAATTCCCTTAAGAATCGAGGGAAATAGGGAATTTTAGATCCATGACATTTTACTGACAGCGACTCTAGTCAATTTTAAATTCCGAAAAATAGGCCATAGAAAGCGTTATTTTGTTTTGTTCTTGTTGTTACTAATCTCCTTAAGTCAAAACAGATCAGTGAAACCATTGACTTTAATGAAGTCCGATACTAGAAGCGGACTATTTTGAATATCTTCACAGTCCAAGATGTGCTGAGGTAAAGCCTTTTGTAGCTGGCACTTAGGGCAAATAGAAAACCTCTTATTGCCTCCAAGTGCCCAATGGCAAGTCGGGACAAACAAGTGTTGGACTGCCTGTATTAAGGAGGAAATAAAGAAATCCCTGGTCTTTTGCCTTTTTACCATTTATGAAACGGAGATTTAACCCTTTTTCTTTATTTTGGGCCTTTTGCTTTGAGAATAATTCTAGATTTGTGAGTTCTGAGGTGAAAGGGACAGGATGGTCTAGTCCCTTTTTTGCAAGAGTGTCAGCCAATTCATTTCCGTGGATATCAACATGGGATGGGATCCATTGAAAATGTACTTTGTGACGGTGGAAGATGAGCTTAACTTTTCGTATGATAGATAAACTGATTGTATCTCCTAGGTGGGTCCAGTTTTTGAGGTGTTTAACTTAACTACATCTGTCAAATAGAACTATTTTGTTTTAAACTATGTGGACCAATATGTTAATTGTTATTCAAGAATTGCATTTTGGCACTTATTGTAGATACCATAAAATCCGGCTTATAACACACACCTATACTATCAAACTGCATTTTTTAAATTTTAATGTATATTCGCCGTATAACGCACACACCCTTTTTTACGAAGAAATCTGAAATATACGTATGTAGTGCTGATAAGTTTTGAAGACACTTATTCGAGGTATTATCCCAGACTTCTGAAAAAATAGTATATTTCTTGAATTACAACTCTTTTAATTCATAAAGTAAGTCATATTTTTAAAATAAACTGTTCTTCGACACATACAGAAGTCTAACTTTCGTTATGTTTATATCTTTTTTATTATTATTTTTAAAGCTCTCATTTTTATACCCGACCCTTAAATTTCGATCTTATTTTTGGTGTTAAAAGTGCACGTTATACGCCGGATTTTGCGGTAAGGGATTCGAGTGCAGATTCTTGGTGCAGGAAAGCCTTCCTTTAATACAGCGAAGTTTATGTACAACACATAATACAACTGAAAAGGTTTCGTATACATTATATATACCATATATTCTCTTTCCTTGTAATATATCTTAAATTAGATATATTGTAAGGGGATATATCTTAAATTAGATATATTGTGCTTCTCAAACTTTCCATACTTGTGGCCCAATATTCAATCAGAATTTCCCCCCTTCCATATAATAACAATGTTTTGAATTCAATAATACTATACTTTAACGCTAAAGCTACAATAGGATTTTAGCTACTTAAGTGTCACTGGCGTATATATACGTCTCACACTGTCAAACGATAATTGTCCCAGACGTATATATGCGTCGTTCCAAAGTACGATCTTTTCTGAGCACTGCTACCATAAAATTATTTCGAAGGCTTTAGAATGCAATAAAAGGACTTTGATAGAGTCTACGAAGGATTTGCTTATTTATTCCTTTTCTTCCCCCCTCCCTCCTTCCAATACATCACATGTGCTACATAGCGTCTATGTGGAAAGCGGTGTCATTGGGGAGCGAATTGGATGCAATTTAATCAGCAATTAAAGGGTTAATTATAAATAGTACAAT
Source organism: Trichonephila inaurata madagascariensis (assembly GCA_019973955.1). Taxonomy (NCBI): domain Eukaryota; kingdom Metazoa; phylum Arthropoda; class Arachnida; order Araneae; family Nephilidae; genus Trichonephila; species Trichonephila inaurata. The sequence continues at coordinate 120,768 of BMAV01027486.1, read as the reverse complement.
TTATTAAGATAATTGTTAATTGTTGTATATAATTTTATATATGACAAGCCCATGGAGTCACTGGGAATTATTAAATTTGTTCTTAACTAAGCATTGTTAAATTGGTTATAAAGTACATCGTGCAGTACTGATGCATTTATAAATGTATTATATCAGTGTAAATATGTATTTTATTTTTTATAATGTATTTTTTTATTATTATTTTTTGTTTACTTTCAGTAATTAATACTTTTTTTAAATAATCATTTGTTTTCGACTTTTCAATAGACTAGCGCCCCCCTCGTAGAGTTATCACGCCCCCTAGAGGGGCGTACCTCACAGTTTGAGAAACACTGGGCTATACCTACATTCTAAGTTCTACAATATCCACTTCTCACCAGCAACTTATCATCGTTGTTTAAGCTCATAAAATATCTTCTTGGTGGGGCGCTACCTGCGCCCTTCAGGTATAGCGCTACCTGCCTGAAATCTCACGATTCTAACAAAGATTTCTTAAGATTTGTTTCACTTGATTTCTAAAAAAGTTTAATTTCAGGAAAAATATAAATCTGCGGGAATTAAGACACAAATAGAATGTTATATCAAAACACGAAACACATGAAAATTTTGTGCACAATCACTTGATTCATAAATTTTAAAGTTACATTTTCAGAGTTTAAAACAAAATCTGCGAAGACATCTTCTTATTAAACTGAGTTTTCCTTACAATGAATTTCACAAGGAACAAAAAATAATTGAAACATAAGTATAAGAGAGCCAAAATTTAAGTCAGAAAAGAGAAATGAAGATCTTTCTTTTCTTTATACAACTTTTTTTCTTTCTTTTCAAATCCACTTATACTCTAAGATTTTTTAGATATTAAAAAATATAAGGTACTCAGAACGGTACTTTATTTCGAAACAAATTCGTTTAAAAAGAGTAAACATTTTGAAGAAGTTTTTGCTTTAATCCTCTGGATTTTGAGTCCTTTCATCACAGATTGTTTCTGGAGGAATAAAATGTTTTTAGTTTAATGAAAATTGGACTTTATTAGGATGAAAAGCTTAGAAATCTTTCATAATTTTCTACCTAAATATTGTGAAGAGAAGAATGTATTATTCTTTTCTCTACTTCAATTTCTTCTCCTTTTTTTACCTATTTTTTTGTTTATTCTCTTTTTCTTTTTTTAGTTTAATATGCTTTCAATATTTATGAAAGGGCTTAGTACAACATTTTAAATAAAAAAGTGAAGATTTTTAATTATTTTTGTTTCCTTTATACCGAAGCTGGGAAGTGATAACTTTAAAAAAAAACTCACGAAGATAAATTATTTTTCTGATTATTTATCTCTTTAAAATTTTAATTTATTCAAATTTCGATGTTAAAATGTTTGTATTATCTTAATGTGGCATAATTGAAAAAAATAAAGATTAACCGTTGAGAGTTGAAATGTTTCAAAGAGCCATACGTTCGAAAATTGTATATATATAAAAGAAATAATACAATCAAGACTAGTTAGTTCTAGGTTATATCTTTCCTGGTTGTTGATACTTTATTGAGATATATTACTACTTACAGACCTTTTTCAATATTCGATAAAGAATTGTTCGTTTTTTTTTTCTTCCAATTATCTTTCTACTAGTTACTGAAAACGAATTTAGAGAGCAGTCATTTCCATTGCTTGTAAAACTGTATGGGCCATTACATTATTTATCAGAAACAATCATATTTTGGTTACTATGACTAATAATCAAAAGAAGATAAACTGTTTTTTTTTTCTTTTTAACACAACATTATCAATTCATACGTATCGTTGTAGCCATTTTAAGTTTATAAATTGAAATAACTCAGATATGTATACAATGATAATTTTTTAATGTAACTTAACACCATCATACATAATTTCCATTCCATTCAAAAATTCAATACGGAACGTGCTTACATGGACTTGTACATGTGAATTTTTTTTTTATTTTTGTTTATTTGTGAAGTAGATATTGTTACCAATTTTGTGTAAATAGAGTCAATAATTTGTATTTGGATAGTTAATGCATTTATATTACTCTACGTTATATTTTTTGTATTATTCACAAGCAACGCCGTCCCTTACGTTATAATGGTGATTCAATGGAGAACATGGTGAAATCTTAGCGTTAGAGCTAAGTTGACATCATTTTAGGCGACCAAGTTGATGACTTGGTGACCAATTTGGCGACCAAGTTGATGACTTGGTGACCAATTTGGCGACCTTGGCAACCATTTTTGGTGAGTTCGGGACCTTATGGATTCTTCTAGAAATTAGTGGAGAAATCCACTAGTTTCACGCTCTATGACGCAAACGGACTTTTCTTTGGAAGTTTCAACCGGGTCTATAAATAGAGCGGTGCTCGCCGCAGCGAGTCAGTCTCATTTCAACCAGTGATTAGTGAGCATTATTTTGATTAGTGATTAGCTCGGCTGTCCTTGTAAATAATCTTTTACATACGTGTAATTTAGACATTGATAATTGTGTCTAAGTGCTGTTGAAGGGGAGAAGAATCTTCTGAGATTTATTCTGTGAATATTTCTGCTGAAACCTGTACTTCAAGGATTGGGTTTTTGACAATAAATTCTCATCACTCTTAACATCGCTTGTACTTTGTGACTGATTTGTATAAAATCCTCGAACCTCAATCAACGTGAGATCAACGTTTTTCCTTTTGAGAAATGGAAGAAGAAAATGTTACATTTACAAGGAAAAGAAATTTAAAATCGTTGTGTTGTTTTAACTATTTGAAACTAAAGAGGTATATTTTTAAGTGCTATTGACATTAGGAGTTTTAAATATATACTTAATATGGGGTTAATCGTTAAATTTTAATTCATTCCCATGGATTTAAATGTTATTTAATCAATATTTTTAAAACTTTTGATTGGCATTATTGAATTCATTTGACTATTAAAAATATTATTCCTATGTGGCTACTAAAACTGTACTTCAGAAACCATTGAAAATGAAAATAAAGTTGGTTTCTGAAATTGTGTTATTTTTGAAAATAAGAATATAAATTTCTTTTAAACTGAATGTTTGAAGGAAAAAAATTGTTATTTTTGTCTAAAATTTTACCCCACAATAACTGTACTTAGAATACCTATGGTTTCTGAAGGTCTAATAGCACTTTGATGCAGAAACTAAATAAATTATTCATGTTAACAAAATATTGCAATATTTAAAATTTAAGCATTTCTTTTTTAAGCTAAGCAGACAAGTTCAAGACTCTTTTCTTTATTTATTCTCTCGTTACTAAGAAAAAATTTTGAAAAAAAAACATTATTAATTTTTCAATAAGTTTTTGTTCAAAAGAGTAAAATTTGAACTTGATGATAATTTTTGATAAATTCAAAATACATTTCAAAACAAGAACTTAAAAAAAACGCATTTACATTTTAAAAAACAAATAGCATCATATTTAAACGAAAAAGGCTGACATAAAAATTTAATAATACAAACAAAATAAATAAATAAAAGGTACGAACTTTTTTTTTTTTGTAAAAAATTTATCAGACGTGCTTTTCTTACAGAAGATAAAGAAATACATTCTTGACTTACTTTGTTATCTCTACCTTAATTTCAAATAAAACGAAAGAAATGAAAAATCAAAAATTTAAACAAGGAAAGATATACCTCTTAAAATTAACAACAGAGTATAAGCTATATTATTGAAAACATAAGATAAGAATTTATACCATGTCAATAAAGATGTTTTTATAAAGGATCAACAAATAATAAAAAATAATGTATAATTTTTTTCCTTATCGATTTTTATTAGGGTACAAGGAATCCATCAAGTTAGAGTTTTTTAAATCAATATTTCATGGGATATTTATGCCTTAATTAGCTTCATTACGGTATTCTGAGGATCTAAGATAATGTAGTGTTAAATAAAAATAACTATAAAAATTATTATAACAACATGTAAGAAAATAATTTAAAGTTTAATTAAAATTCGATGCACATAATACACTGTAAATTTCCAAAAAAACACTAGCGAGAATTATTCCAGCTAATAACCGGGTTTTGCTTTGAATAGTTAATAGTTGCTGGAAGTTTAGCTATTTTGACTTTTCATACTAAAGCTCTTTGTACTGGGTGGTAAAATGATGCTCTTAATTTTAGTCACAAATGAAAATTCGTGTAAAAAAATGTATCTCCTTCTTTATATTGATTCAAATACCTTTAATAAATTTATGCCCTCACCCCCTTTAGATTTGCATTTAAAATTCAGAAATTTACCTTATGATTTTGAAAAAGTGCATTTTTTTAAACTATATTTCTATATACTTTTATGCCCATTTTGTTACTATTTTTTCCCATTATTATTATTTGGTCATCAAGAATAAAGCCACGAATTTGTCGAATCTTTAGTCTAGATCGTCTTATTTTCGATAAAGCCAAATTTTCATCTTCTTCAAGGACATTTTCAAACACCTTGTGTCATTTGTATACTTAAAACCCCGATAAAGAATCCATTATTCAGCTGAGCATTCAATCGGAGCAAATTTTGAATAAATTCAATATCCTTATTCGTTAAAAATTTAATAACTATTCTCTATGTAATGGCAGTAAATGCATTGTGTTTATTCATCGTCGTACTGACTAAATAAATAAGTATAGGAAGACTAAAACAATGACAAATAGCTAAATTTTAAGTAACTTTTATTTTTTTTATTTTATATTATTTAATTTGTATTTGATCCCCTTTCTTATTGCTTGGAGAGTTCTTAAGGTATCCGACTACGTTCGAAACCATGATTTTAAAAAAGCTCATAAATGTATAATTTTCATGATATTTAGTGTCACTTGGATTAGGATACATGTATAAAATTGTTTTAAGGACATTATGACAAAAAGAAATTATTTAAACACAATATTTTGGCAAAAAATTAACTTAGAATAACCTTTTTTTCCAAATGTTCTCCTTTTGTAAAAAAAATGCTTCTATTGTATTAATATTTTGCCTGTCTATAGCTCAGACCTCTGTACAGAGGCTCAACTATGATTTTTGAAAAATTCACTTTATTTTCAGAGTAACAGCTATTTGAAATAATTATCGGCGTATTTTCTTAAAATTTCTCCCTTCTGTTTTCGTAAAACATGGATAAACCGACTTCCAAGTTATGCGCTTCAAAAATTCTAGTTGAACCTCTGTACAGAGGTCTGAGCTATATACAGGCAAAATATTAATACAATAGAAGCATTTTTTACAAAAGGTGAACATTTGGAAAAAAGGTTATTCTAAGTTAATTTTTTGCCAAAAATATAGTATTTAAATAATTTTTGCTGTCAAAATGTCCTTAAAACAATTTTATACATGTATTCTAATCTGAGTGACACTAAATATCATAAATATTATCCATTTCCACGCTTTTGCAAAATCATGGTTTCGAACGTAGTCGGATACCTTAAGGGAACATTGAAAGTAAATTGTACGCAAATTGAGTGTGTACAGAATTAAAAATAAAAAAATATTTAATGTTATTTGTACATTTGTGTGCATATATATAAATTACATTAATAATATATTCTTTTGAATTTCAATTGAGCCCTTCATTTTAGTCTCCTTGTAATAGTAATCGTTAATACTTATTTTCAAATACTTTATGAATTTGTTATTCTCATTAGTAAACCTATATTTTTGTGCTACTTTTCCTCAGTATATGTTTTGCTGAAAAAGCAACAGTGCCATCTTTTTCCTTTTTTTGGATTACTAGTTTTACCCATATATTCATCATAAACAAATGAAACATAAGACGAAGGAAGAGATGAAGGGAAAAAAATAACAGCTCATGTTTTTTAAGAAAGATGCATTTGCTGTAAACCTAAATCCTAACACCGCTATCCAGCGAGATTGTGGATGCAGCGAATTTTTGTTACGGTAATTGCCTCTCGAAAGACGGAGCGTTATTGAATGGAGTTTTATTTTTCCAATTTCTAGTTACTGCGAAGAAGAGAATGGAGATATTTGGAGATAGTGTTGGTTTTATGCTCATGAGCAGAAATAACTACATAATTTACATTTTTATTATTGTTATCTGAAGATAACACAAATATTATACTCCAGAAAAAAGGTTTTTCTGAGTAATTCATGATTTATTTCATTGTCTTCGGTGTTAAACATGATGGAGGTTGAGGATTTATATGTAAATATATGACTTTTCAATCGAAAAGTTTATTTATCATTAAATTAAATTAAATACAAAATCTTAATAATATATGTATCTTTTATTAGGGAGAATATCTTTTTGTAGAAGTTTATGGGTTATATTTTTCACATACGATATATATATATATATAGGAATATAATGAAATAAAAATCATCGATATCTAGATAACACCACGAATATTTAACTTCCTGCAGAATTCAGTTTTATGCATATCTGAATTGTGCGAAATAATTTTAATTCATAATAATTTTTAAAATTTAATTTAATTTCAAAAATACAATAAGTTATTGTATGTAAGTGAATATAACATGATAATATGATTGGAAAAAAGTTAACAATTATGTGGATAAGTTGTGAAGCCCTCGCCCGTGGGGATCTCAGTTCTAAATTATCTACGCGACCTATTTCTGTGGTGAAGAACGAAGAACCACTCAAATCATTCATTTTAAAACATGTTTAGTAAGGTCTTAGCTTAAACACAATACACAACAATAATAATTAAGTAAGTTGATCTAGAATGAGAAGACGCAACGCGTATTACCAAATAGTCGTGTACTTAACCACTGAATCTAACTTTATAGATTAATTCCTCTATCACTAATATACGCCTTTTCCTTATAGCTTTTATAAAATAGCTTACCGCTATATCCTAGGTAATCAGCTACTTCTTTATCTATTCTGATGTGGCCTTAATCCGATAGTGTTATTTCACGGAGTTAGAATTCTTCAAAGTTTATCTCAACTCACTTTACAGCTAACTCTCTACTTAGCGACTTCACTTCCCCCTCAGCAATCACTTCTGCGCATAGACATATACTCGGACATAAATCCCGCTCTACTGCTAACTTCCAATATATATATGATTCCTAATTTACATAATTACATTCTTCTTCTTGAGTTGGTTGGAAAGAATTGCCATTTCGGCCCCAAAGAAACCCCAAGAGGACATTAATAGAAATCGCGATGAAAGCCCCGTCACAAAGTCTTTAAAAATACAATTAAGAACCTTAAATTTTGGAGCTACAATTTGATAATCTTAAATTGTAACCGATAATTGACCATTAACTAAATGCGGAATTCTCTCAGAACTTTATATAATTCTTTTCGCATTTAGTGACAAAAATTAGGATATTGTGTTAAAATTTTAAAACATGGCATGTTGCTTACAAATACTATGCAATTATTTGAAAAGAGAAACACAATTTTATTACTTTTTTATAATTTGTCTATTTATATATGATTTTAAATTGCAGCTGCTTAACTGTAATCTTATAGCAACCATTTAATAAATATTATATTTAATGGGAATTTTATACGGTTAAAATAGCTGATTCACAACATATTTCGTTAAAAATATACTCAATTATTATGAATTGCTTTTCTTAAGAAATATAAGTACCTTTAAATCACTCTATTTCTATAAAAAAAAATCTATACTCTTTGAATTTTTCATTTTGAAAATTCTCACATAAAAAATAGAAAACAAAATAAATAATTAAAAATGATCTTTTCGTCTTTATTGACGCAATAAAGTTGCTAAAATTTATATCGATTTAAGTAACAATGGAACACGAAAGCTTTTTCTATTCAATACATTTCAAAATGAACAGATTGCAACGTTCTTTAAGTTGTGTGTACATGTGTCTGTATGTCTTTAATATAACATCCATAAAACAGGGCAGTAGAGTCTCGACCAGACATTTTTGTCCAAATGTTTTACATTCACGCGACAGGAAGAAGAAAACAAGAAAACCTTTTATCCGGTTCGATATAAGACGGCCTTGAAAAGGAAACGAATGTATACAGGAACAAACTATGACAGTGACTTATCTCTTACACGCATCTTATAGCTTTTATACAATCTATAGCAATTTTATGTATGTGTTTATATATATATATTGATTTTATACAGACACACATTGTTGTTTAAATACATATTTTAAAATTCTACATTTATCACTGTTTTGATTCCTTTAATCAAATGTTAATTCTAGAAACTTCTTTTGGGTATTTCTAAAATGATAACATTTATTTTATTTTATATTATTAGACATTAAAAAAGAAGGATGATTTATTTTTGTTCTTTTCATTAAAATAGTATTTTATGACAATTTTAAGGAATTAATAGCACATTCTTTATAAGTGTATAAAATAACTAAATTATTTTTCAAGAGTTATATAAAATCTAAGTAAATAAATACCTATACCATTTTGCGATGTATTTTGTTACATGGAAAACGGGGGGGATCGGAATTGTTTCAACCTTTTTGCTCAGTTTGGTAAAAAGCAACCTCTAAAAATTATTTTTTTTTGTTTGTTTGTTTGTTTGTTTATTCTAATACACAGAAGCCATAAGTTGAGAAGTCTAGGTAAGACTTGAGGAATTAATTTTATCTGTTAGAAATCGAAAATGGTTGTAAATTTCGTCTTGTAATAAAGTTAAAAGCATTTTTTAAAACGGAACCTAATGAAAACCCTTGCCTAAATGAAAGCATTTACTAAAACAACATAACAAGTTAATAAACAATTACACATAAAAGAAAAGCGAAACAAACTTTCTCAAAGTAATATACATTCTGGACTCATAAGCACAATAATTTGGTGTAATCAATTTTAAAATAGGGATATAAGTACTCGTAATGCCTTTGTTCATGCATTCTATGGCAATATTTGGAGGAAGGATGTTTATAATTTATTGCATCATCAGTCTTATGAGGCAGAAAATACACTTGGAAATGTTTCTCGAAATAAATTATCAGAATTCCTTAATCTTTCAAATTCTTTTTCTTCAACCTACTTTTGAATTGACTTTTCCTCTCGATCTCTTTTTATGTGTCTTTCATAAAGCTCCCTTTAGGAGTGTAAGAAACATTTTTTCGTTGTTAAGAGACACCTCTTAAATTTTAGAATGACGTTTGGTGGAGAAGAATTAAATTGGGAGTTGCATGGAACATCAGATTGAGAGTCACGTGGTAGAATTTTAATTCAACAACTCAATTTCATACGAAATAATGGGAGGTGTTGATATTAAATGAACCCTCACCTCTTTGAGTAGAAAGTAAACGTTTTGTAAGTGATATGTCATTTAAAAGCGTTGTTCCCACTCGACTGTTATCTGAAGTTATAAAGCCTTTCATCTCAATATTTAGTTCCATTTCAACGTTAAAATAAATCAAATAAAACTGAAGTAAAAATAAAGATAAAAATAATTCTCTTTACCAAAAAAATTTACGTAAAACATGAATATTAATCTCTTTTAACCATTATAATTCCCACTAATTATATATGATAATTTTAATGGAATAGTTTTCGCTTTTATTTCATAAGATTGGGAAAACTATTTTGTTATTTTTCTCTGAAGACCTATATCTATTTATATATATATATCCAAATTTTGCCTCATCTTTTACACATATTAACAATAATAACAACTTTTTAATTACTATCAGCAATTTGTTCAAAATTTCTATGAATTTCTTTGAGGCAATTAATATGAGTTCTTTGACTCTTACTTTTTTTGAAGTTTCAGTTGAAGTATCCGACTACGTTCGAGCCGTGATTTTAAAAAAGTGCATAAATAGATACTTTTTATGATATTTAATGTTACTGGGATTAGAATACATGTATAAAATTGTTTTAAGTACATTATGACATTAAAAAATTATTTAAATGCAATATTTTGGCAAAAAATTAACTTAGAATGCTCGATTTTCAAAACGTTCTTCTTTTACGAAAAATGCTTCTATAATAGTAACATTTTCTCTCTCTCTCTCCTAATATGAATTAAAGACTTCTACAGAGGATCTGAACAAAGATTTTTCGAAAAATTCACATTATTTTCACAATTACTACCAATTGAAATAATTATCGGCGTTTTTTTTTTCTTTAAATTTCTGCCCTCTGTTGTACTAAAATATGGATAAATCCATATTTTACTAATATACCGAACTAATATTTCAGAAATTTTAGTTCGGGCTTTGTACAGAGGTCTGAGCTATATATAGGGGAAATATTATTATTATAGAAGTATTTTCCATATAAAGAAAATGTTTTGAAAATAGATCATTCTACGTTCATTTTTTGTCAAAATATTTTATTTAAATAATTTTTTATTGTAATAATATTCTTAAAATAATTTTATACATGTATTTTAATCTAAATGACACTAAATATCATAAATATTATCCACTTATACACTTTTGCAAAAGCATGGTTCCGAACGTAGTTGGATACCTTAAGCAGAGAAAAATTTGTGTAGTTGATTGGTGTCTTAAAAATAAATTTTTAAAAAATATAAGCACATGGGATAAAACATGTGGGAAACTGTCATAGATATTTGCAAAATGTCTGCCCGAAAAATTCCAGTGCAAGTTTATACATGTTGTATTTGAACAGAAATGTGTTACAACAATTATTATCATTATAATAAAAAGATGAGTTGTTGGTAAGAAGACAGAAATATATAAGGATATCAAAAATGATCTATTGCTGTAATTAAAATTCTAAATTAAAAAAAGAATCTTTCTCACTTAATGTCTTAAGTAATAACTAACGAAAAAAGTGCAGAAAGATTTTATTCATAGATATAAGTTTTTAAAGTTCTTTATGAATAAATAATCTTATTATCATGTACTTTTTTATAAAGGAATATCGCCTCTTGCGTTATGAGCTTTTTCTTTCAACTGAGTCACTAATGCCTTGATGGTTAAGCCTTTGAAATCTCATTCTATAAAAAATTATAGTCCTTATTTATTTTCCAGACGGAGTGTTTCTTGGGAAAGTATCGCAAGGAACTCTTGCCCTCTTGTTTGTTACACCTTAATAAGAAAATGTCATCCTTTTCTTTCTTATGAGCTATAAATTCTTTTCTTTTTAAATGTAAATTTAGGATGTTTGTTGTTAAATTGAAATATCATTCATTGCACTGGAAATGTATGAGCAACAGTAAATATGGGAGTGTAGGCAAAATTAAAGTGAATCTGAGATATCTGAATGTAAAAAAAAACCTGCCTAAATGATTAAATTTATAGAATTCTTTTATAGTACAATCCAGTGATGCAAACAGGAACTTTTCAAGGAGTGGGAATCAAGGGTCGAAAGTCCACCATTCTCGTATCAAACCCCAATACGCCTCCAAACATTATTTTGATTTTATCGATTGTTGGGAACAAAAAATATTAAAAAGTAAGTTATTGAATAAATAATTAGCATTAATTCATTAAATAAATAATTAATAATAAATACTTAATTAAATTACCAGAATTACCATTATTTTATGTACTATATATATAGGACTAGCTGCATGGCCCGGCGTTGCACAGGCTTTCTCTTTCCCTCATGACGACAGAAATTTTGTGTGTGTGTTTGTACACGCGCAATGTGTGAGTGGTTTCTAAAATTATTTCATTAAATTTCCCTCTTTCAAAATTTCTTCCACATATTTTCGATTTAAGACAGGTTTCTTTTCCCTCTTTCTGGCCAGGTATAACACGGGGTTTTTTTTAGTGTAAAATTATTGTTCCCTCTTCCCTTCCCCCTCACAGATAAGATATAGCTTCAAATTTTGATGTATGACTTATAAAAAAAAATATTGTGGTAGAGAGTTAAAAAACAATTAATGTGTGAAGCAATGAAAATAAAACGATTCTGATGTTAAGAGTAAAACAAAAAAAAACTTGCATCATTTTTTAATAATAGTTAGTTTCTGAGAAACTAAAATAATAAAATAAATTTCGGATTTTTATGAATCAATCAATCGTTACATATAGTAAGCTTAAAAATTTCTCTAAAATGTATTTTGATTCAAAATAATAGACGACGTACTTTTTAATTAACAAATAATAAATTTAGTAAAGAAATAATCCTTTTAAAAAACCTATTTATATATTAATTAAAATCCATTTTCTGTAAGTAATAAATAAAAGAAAAATTTTCATTCCACTGTGTTTAGTAAATTATTTAAACACGTATCGGACGAAAAAAAGTATGTTATACAAAACTAACATATTCGTTATTTTAACAATAATTTCCTTCTTAGATATTTCTTATTTTGGTTTTTAAAAGATTTTCTATTTGATCATAAACTAATAATCTTTGTGTGTATACTATTTTTTCTGATTTGTTCTTGTTCTTCAAATTGATTCAGAATTCTGATTTTCCATTGGCATACACAATAGCTGGAACTGATTGTACTCCTAAGGACTGTATTTAAAAATAGAAAATAACCTTAGTCACATTTTTTTAGAGAAAGAATGTACATTTCATAAAAAAAAATCACATGAAACTGTTAAAATCATTCTTGAAGTTCATTTTTCTCAAGTTTAGCCATATATGAATACTTGCATCATAGCATAATGTTTTAGTTTGAAAAGGCGTTAGTGACACAGAAATTCTTTCTAAATTTTTATTTTTTTAGAAAACCATGAGTTCTATACTTCTATTTATTACTTTCATATTCAAGTAAAAATTCAAGTTTATAGTTTTTCCTTTTTTGGAAGAAAAATTGGTATATACGTATTATGCTATTGATCAATTTGTTCAAATCAAAAGACGTCGCCAAATACCACGACATACAGCCAATCGTAGAAAAATTTTCTCGCACATGTACCAAAATAATAACAACAATGTCAGCAATCGGTGTTGTCGTTGGAATTGATGACATTTTTTTTTTATTTGGCGAAATTAGTCAACTGTATAACACATAAGTACCAAAAAATCTTTATACTACTATACAGAGTTTGTATAAATGATTCATTCCTTTTGAAACGGCTATATTTTCAAAAATATTATACGTACATACATGAAAGATCTATGAAAAGAATCACAAATTCAACAAGGTTGTATACCCTTTACGCAGCACACGTCCAGATGATAATCAAGCTCATTCCCTACATTTTGTAACCTAGTCCTGTCAACTGTCTGCACAGAAACATTAACGTTTGCTTTAAGCTTGACTGAGTATTGCGGTAGTGGGGTACACAAAGAAGATTTTTAACGTACCACTTAAGAGCCGTAAGTAGTCTGGTGGTTAGAGCGTCAAACTCCAGACCGGAGGGCATGAGTTTGATGCCCGATGCCACCAAATACCCTCCATGTATACCTCTGAGTATATACGGAGTACGTACTCTTTAAATCAGTGGGCCCGACAGTCTTGAGGGCTGTCACAGCTGAAACCACGAGTGCAGGTTGCTGGAAAATATTTCCTTTCCCTTCCGTTAATGCCTAAATTGCGGAGGTGGAGATAGGCGGTGTCGTTATCTATCGTGTAGAAGTCCAACCTGTCTTAGGCTCTGGCAATTTTCCTTCCTTTCCTTCTGGAAGGACACGCCAACAACAACGTACCCTTTCCCCAAGGAAGAAGTCGCAGGGCGTTAAATCAAGGGACCAGTAGGACGATGGTCGCTCAATCTAGCAATGTAAGATTTCATAGTTTAGATACTCATGAACTGGAATGAGTGAATGGGGAGTCTTGGTGGAAGACAAAATCCCCGAAGTTAGCATTGAGTCAAGGGAACAACTGTAACATATCCAAGTAACATTTAACGGTCCTAGTTTGCTCAGTGAAAAAAAAACGGCTTATACATTTTTGATTGTGATACTGCATAGAAAACATTCACCTTTGGTGAATCTCTTCCATGACTGGACGTGGATTTTCCTTTCCACCAAAATACAAAATAGAAGTTTGGTGCGATTGTAAGGTTCTTTTCATACATCTTTCGTGTGTGTTCGGTTCATACTTTTGAAAATATAGTCTTTTTAAAACGAACAAATTCATTTATGCTACCCCCTGTATTATATCTCAATTTCATTATATACAAATTATTGGAAATAGAGCATCTGCTTTTTTAAGTAGAAATGTTACAATATTTCAGTGTTTGGGTTTAAGAAATTGCTTCTTAATATTTTGGATAATTTTTAAATCCCATTATTTGTGCAGCTTTTGTTCAACATATGTTTTGTAAGTAAGAATAAAGTTAGTTACTAATGTGTTTTTCAATAAATGTTTTTCCGGACGTAGTTTGTAACTCTAAAACAAAGTGAATTATAATAGTACCAGTGCAGGGTTTTTTTACATCGGAATTATGAAATTGTCAATTTGTGGTTTATTCAACGAAAGTTGTTACTAAAGACAGTGGGAACTGCTGTATGTTAAATAGAACTTAGTCTGAGTGTTCTAAGCTTATGTTTTTAGAGTTTCAAGAAAAAAGTATCAACCCAAGTGTATTATCTTTTCATTCCTCTAATTGAAGTAAAAACTACAAGATAAGTCTTTAATTGCTCATTATGCATCTGTAGAGTGCAATACTAATTAAGCAAAAAACCTTTAATAATAAATGTAATATATTTTTTTTCTTCTCCTTTAAAAATAACCATTTGTTTTTTGTTAGAATAAATGAGCCTATTCATTTGCAATATGCATTAGTTAATTTTTTTTCCTAAATTCTTGCATCGCTTAATTTTATAATATATTTTGAGCTAATATTTGATTCATAGCATTAAATGAAAAAATTCCCTCAGAGATTTATTTTGTGATTTACATTTTTATTTACTTTACTTGAAGTAGAATGTCTTCTGTATGAATTCTTTCATTTTTGTCCCTCCCACTATAATTTGAATCGGAACAAACATCAGGAAAAAGACAAAAAATGTGATTTCTTGTTAGAATTATTCATTAGAAAATATTACGGTACTGTCAATTGCGGTTTGATTAGTATGTAAATTTCAATTGCTTTTTAATTGCAAAATTTGAATTTGTGTAAAATGAATTTGATATTTACTTTTAGGCGAAACTGATAAAATCTGACAAATACTTTTAAAACAAAACATTTTAAAGAACTTTTATTTTTCAAAATCAAAAATGCTTTAACTCTCTTAACTAAAATAAATAGCATCCCCATTTTTAATTAAATGATTTATGAAATATCTCTCTTCTATTATAATTAATTTTCTTTTTTTTTTCATTTGTTAACACAAAAACTACATTTCAGATTATTAACGACTTGAGAAGTACAGATGAGATAAGGGAGTATCTAAAGGATTTTTTTTGCATATTTGTGTTATAAGAAAATGAATTTGAAAATTTGTTAAGTAATAACACCAACAAAGTGAAAGTGATTACATTAAATTGTAGGTGTTAAATGAACATTTTACATTGCAGTCACTTATAATAACTGATAATGTCTTGTAGTTGGCTGGTTGAAACTTATGCCTTTCTAAAATTACCCAAAGGTAAAGCCTTTTTTTTCTGTGCTTGTACTCTTTTCATAACGTAAATATTCATAATATTTGGCTATCAAAAATGAAATAGACCACATTTGAAAATAGTACCAACAGATTTTTCACACAACCATGTGTAAGATTTTATCTGCAGTTAAATTTGACATGCAATGTGTTTTAGAAAGAGAGAGATTGGAGATTGGAAATTTCTAGCTATTACCCCCCCAGAACATTTTCTGCCCTTTGTTCCTTTAGAATCCCTTGTAACATTCCTTTTATCTCACTTTATTCGATTTATTTTTAACTGTTTTAATCATTGAAAGTCAATTTTACTACTTTTAATTACTTCAATTTAATAAATTTAACCGACACTCAATTGAAATAATTGTATATACCTGTTTATCAATTGACACCAATTTTCAGTAAATTTTTAAAACGTTAACACGAATCATCATTATCTCATTTTTAAAATATTTCACTATAATAAAAGCAAACCATTTTTGCTTAGTGAAAATACGAAGTTGGATTGAATTCAATCTATATTCCATGGGTAAATATTTTAAGATTCTTACTGACTCGTTAGGTATTGAAGATATGTTTCAACAGGAAAACAAATATCAATATAACTTTTTAAGCAAACAATGAAAAAAAAATTATTATTTTGAGTTAATCATATTTGTATCAATATATCCACATCAATCAAATATTAATTGCAGAAAACTCATCGAGTGGACAATACCAGTTTCATCCGAGTCTTTCAATTAACTAAATTAGTCATTCGACAGATATTAATTACATATTTTCATGAAAGCATGAACAGACTTTTAAACAAAACATTATCCCTGAAGTTAGGCAAAATAAATCTTCGTAATATCACTAATTAGAAAAGAAAAAAATGGATAAAATATGTAATGAGTGGACGTTTCTCTTTTTTCTGACAATGGAATTTGTATCCACTTGAGTTCCGAAACTATTCAAATATTAAGTAACAAAAAAGAAACGAGAAAGAGACGGGTAAAGGCTATTCAATTTCCAGACAAATTCCTTTAAAGAGAATGAATGCTTCTAAATGAACATTTTCTGCTTTCATCCTAAGGTTAAGGAGCCGTTAGACAGAAAATTATTTCTGAAGAAATGAAATATCTTTTATGTTTTATGGAAACTGAATTTTGCTATAAAATAATTTTGGGAAACCTTTTAAAAAACATACTGTAATGGTAAGTATATAAAATTAGTATATCAAACTGTTCTTCAATGCAATATACACACTATAGTTTTCAAACCAGACGTAAATTTTTATTCAGACTACCTTAAGGCTTCAAATACCGATTTTTTTTTTCCATTTTCTTGTAGCCTATATAATTGAAAAACTTGCCACCAAATTTCACATCTGATAACAAATTTGTTTTTAAGGTACTTGAAGTTTTCTGAGCTTAGGTTGTGGTTTCGGCATCATTTTAAAGCATTTTTCCTGTTTAAAATTCAATTAAAATTATTTTAGAGCACAATCAACTCTTTTAATGTGGAATGGTTATTAATATCAATTTTCACTACTAAAATCGTTTCTGCTTGGTTATGCTTTGAATTCTCATAGCTATTTAATTAAGACTGATTTCAATGCCAATTTTTGTTTCAAATAATAGTTTATATAACTTTGAAACTTTATCAGGAATCTTTCCTGTTTAGAAAATGTTATCTTCAAAATGCTCTCAGGTTACTATGAGAAACAATATTTCGAAGAGATAGAATACTACTGAAAATGATATATCTAAAAAATCAGCCCTCAGCTGATACTGCAATTAAACTTCTGAATACAATTATTGCATATAAAACTTAATATTTCCATGATGTACCAAACTACATCGTAGTAATCATATTGTAGTACTATATTTTAGGATTTTATAAAGTTGCACAAAAAGAACTCAAACTTGCTAAACTCCAATTTAAAACTGAAAAAAATTAAATTTGGTATTTTTAGCTTAAGTTATATATTATTGTAATTATTTTGTGCATAAATGCTTTCCGTTTTAAAACTTTTGTGATAATATTGTGTTAAGATTCGATTGAATAACCAGTTGTTGTTTCAAATGCTATCAAGATTATGCAAAAATATTTTTTGATTTACAAAAAATAGTTTCAGTCTTATTTAATTAAAGTAATGTTAAAGTAGAAGAGTTAAGTTGGAAAATAACAGATTAAAAATTAGAGTCTTACAAGCATAATTAATTTTTGCTTTATGGCTTTACAAACTTTAAATGCGTTTTTCTCAGACTACAGTGACTTTTGAAGGTATAAGTGTTTTCTAAAATCTAAGGCTTTTTTTCTGTTCATCATAAGGCCTTGAATTTTTTTGTATCTACTCCCAAACGTATGTTCTATAACAATTAGTATGGATTTATAGCTGAGATTTCTAATTTTTTTAAAAAATGCTAAAGTTACTATTTTAAAAAATTTTTCCAGGTTTTCTTAGAAAAATAATTATTAAAAATCAGCAAAGGGATAGATTTTCAAATCCATACTAACTTTTGTTTGCAATATTCTAAAAAACGTAAATAACTCAAAATGATTTAAAAATTTTAAAAACTGATCATTTTATAAAAATTTGAAAAAACTTTAAAACAATGGCTGATCAAAATGACTTTTTAGTTTAAGAATCAACTTATAATAATGTAATTGGAACATAAAACATAAATTATTTTTACTGTTAGTCTCCAAAATATTTTTGAAAAAGTGTACTGTGTAGTCTTAATTTGATTCAGAGAGGCAATAACACTGATCAAGGTAATTTTCTACCCGATCAAATAAAATTTAAAGTATAACACTGACGTAGCTAGTCTTGAGTAGGCCCTGTATCAAATCTCCTTGGGGCTCTTTTTTGGGTCCCCTTACCGTTTTGTGGTTTCCCACTTACGCATTTTGGTGCCATATGGCTTGGGAGCCCCATATCATTCATATGTCTAATTCGGTGGTAGCTGAGTCCTTGGTATATAATTCCAGAGCATTGCATAAGAGGATTAAGTAGGCGTGTAAAATAGTGTGTATTTCAAAGCTACGACATAATTTTAATGCGCCAATGGGGTGTTTCTATATTTCTTGTCACTATTTAAGAGATGACTTGCAGTTGAACTATAGGAAGCAGAATGGTTAAATCACAGAATCATTTGACATTTGGGTAGGAGGGTTGCTATTATATGATGATGTGTTGGCAAGTATGTATGAATTATGGCTGTATGAATAGTCAGGAAGATAATGGTAGACTGAAAGCTGTGGCTGAAGGATTGTCCGCTTGGGTCTCCCAGCCCCTGATTCATCATCAACAATTCGAAGTGTAACCAGGAAATCATTGGAGGCTCTTCATCACGGGCTGATGTCACCGAAAATATCGTATCGACTGCTCTTAAGAAAGAGGTATTGTTGCATTTTCTCTAGTGCAGCGGCCGATACTTAAATAAACTGGAAATTGTCGAATTTGGATTTATTTATTAATAACATTATCTTCTCACACCCCCAATTTTTGATGGGTTGATTATTTTTGCTTCAAATTGGTGTTTTCTTGAACTATACAATTCAGTTTGAATGTCTATAATACATTTTGTATTTAAAAAAAATATTTTGCTCTTATTTGATCACGAAAAAAATACATAATATATCACGTAGAATGCATTATGTAAGTTAGTATATGTTGAGTATAATGTTATTTTAAAATTAAATTCAGGATATTTCGTAAAAACATTTGAATAATGTATGCGTAGTGTGTGTGTGTGTGTGT
>BMAV01027486.1:69034-96600 GCA_019973955.1 Trichonephila inaurata madagascariensis | reverse complement strand
GAAGAGCAGCGGAATCCTTTTTCCATTTCAGTTTTATCCTTATCTTCATTTCAGTGATCTTAGCAAATGAAACAGAACAAGATGAGAGATCTCGAGGAAAAATATCTGAGTGGAATGCATTTTCCGTAAACATAAATCCGAACGTTGTTTTCAAGTAGGGAAGCAGGTTGAAAGGATTTTTATTGGGGAATTACTTCTCGGATGAGAGAGGGGTATGGAATACAATTTTGTTCTTCCGGCTCTTCTGACGCAACGAAAAAAAAAATCTGATATATCCGAAAGGATGAATTGGTTTTATGCTGGTGAGCAGCAATAATTGTCTCTCTTGAATGTTACAATAATTAATGGTAGGTACTAATGTATTGCATTTAAGAAAAAGGTTTAAGGGCAATAAGAGTCACTTTTTTATATTTGTTAATACTGTGATAGCGTTTATATGAAAATTCATTATTGATATACATGTTAAATGAGTGAGTGAATATTAACGGCGCACAGTTCAGCTACATGTGGGCTTTTGGGGATGGACCTCGTAGTTTTGAACCATGGTCAAGTGACGAGGATAATACCTCTGAGCTGATACTACCCTCTCTTAACTACCAGACAACAGCAACGGAAGGACGTTTGAGCTTTCGACAGATTTAACGTACATCGCTCCCTTACACTGCAGATATTCAGTGTTACTGGGCTCGAACTCATGACACGCCATTCATGAGTCCGTTACCTTGACCACTGGTCTACCACGGCCCATGGATATGTTAGATACGTAGGTGAAAAAGGGTAAATGTCAGATTAAGAACATTAATAATCCAAAAATTTCAGCAATAGGGTCAGCATGAAACAATTGATGTGTAAGATTTCTATTAATAATTACCTATGTTATCACAAATTCAACACTTGATTATTCCCATATTCTTAGAAAAAAAACTAATTCAATAATAGGTTGAGATGCATAGTACGTTTCTTTTATGTGATTAAAAATGAAATAATGTCATTCTAAATTTAGAGATTTTTGTTTATACTTAATCTATGCTATCAGATTCTGATTATAAATATAATTCATAAATTTTAAAAGATAGAACTCTAAAGATCATTAGACCTGGAATCTTATATAATTTCGATAATTTGAAAAAACATTCATTCTAGGAATAACTAGAAATGTGTGTGTGTGTGAAGAATAATTAAAACTAATCAATAAAAATATATGGTTTCATAAAAAATTTAAAAATATCTTTTTTTGCGCTTGGTATTAAACATTAATAATATTTATTTTTGAAAGTAAATGCAGCAAACTATATTTTATATATACAAATAACCATCTTTATAAGTAAAAAAATTTTTTTTTCTTAACTTTAACAAAAAAAAGGTTTTTTGAATTTATTTATTTTGTAAATAAATAAATTATGATGAGTATCATTTAAATAATAAATTATGTTTTATAGTCTTAATTAGTATTATTTGTTTATTTCCCAAAAATATCCTTAAACTGTTTTAAAAATTAGCATAGCATATTTTATTTTTCAATAAGTATATTGCTATTTAAATCTTAATGTCAAATTTTTCTTTAAAAAAAATGTCTTTTTTAGGAAAGATTTTAAATACAAGACATAATTCTACTCTTTACCCAATGATATTTATTATAGTTATAAGTTTAAAGGGGGGAGCAGCCGACTAAAATTATTTGAATAATAACAAATTTATAAGTGAACAAGCACGAACAGATGACTACGAGTCTACAAGGAAATATTATCACATATTATTTATAATTGTGCAAAACGCCCTCGTTACAAACAAGCTTTAGACGTTCCAGTAACAACTCGCGAGAACAGTTCCCTCAGCAGGAACTCAGAAAAAGTCTTTCCATCTTGCCGTAGTCAACGCAGAGGCAGACTCTGATCTCGACTGAGCTTTCTTCTGAACTGGCCTGACCTTTGTTTCAGAGATCCTTTATTTCACCTCATAGTAATTTATAGAAGAATCAACTCTCAACCCTTCTGGATGATTCCTTGACGATATCGTATCTTTCGCCAAATTTGTTGCCAATCTGTGGTAACCTTGGTCACATCTTCTATGAGTACTATAATTTTATTTTCCAAGTTCACGCTGAGGAGTGAAAATTCCCTATAAAACCTTATTTACCCGCAGAGCATTGCTGCAGGGAAAATTAGCATACGTGTCTTGGCTCATAATCTTGTACTATAGGGTAAAATTTGATATTAAGAGTTTGTAATGTGCTTTAGATTACCATAAAATCCCGCGTATAACGCGCACCGACGTATAACGCGGATCAGTGCGTATATCTGTATATATTTTTTTTTAACTTTTAGGTATAATCCCCCTATAACGCGCACCCCTTTTTTTTTTAAGAAGAAACCTAAAATATACGTATGCAATGTTATTGTGTTTTGAAGCCAGTTATTCGAGGATTTTATCCCAAGATTTTGAAAAAGTAATTTACTTCTAGAACTACAACATTTTAAGATCATTAGGTATGTCATTTCTTTTAAATAAACAGTATTCCGATCTATGTGGGAGTCAAATTTTTTTTATATGCTCATCTCTTTTCCTATTTTTGAAGGCTATTATTTTTATACCAGGTGTGTAACGCGCACCCGTAAATTTCAATCTTTGTTTTTGTGTTAGAAGTGCGCGTTATACGCCGAATTTTACGGTAATGATATTTTTTCTTTTTTTTGAAAAGATGTATCTTTGAAGTGATATCTATAAAACAGTATAGCAGACATTTTTGAGTTCGTATTTTATTTACACATATACACATACACATATATTCTCTATAAAAGCAATATATAAGCATTATATATCATACATTTGAGAATAAAATTAAATAATGATAAATTGTTTTGAAATACAAGCAATATAACAAGTACATACTATATACGTGTTTTTTCATAGGCGCATAAAATAAAATTACATAAATAAATAATTAATTGCATCGTAAATATTAAACGCGTTTAAAAATATTCAAATATACGAAGAAAAAATTGGTTTTTCTCTTCAAGTCAGCAAAATGTTATAATTAGCTTAGAGTAACCAAATAATAATACTGATAAACAACTAGTTAACTTAATTAACACACTCATTATAGATTTCTAAAAATATACTTTCAGTCATTAAAGTCATTTTTTGTCACTAATTTCTTATCTCAAAAAATAGCCTAAATGTCGTGTGTCATTAAATTATTCTTATATATAATGTCGTTTAATTAGTTTTGAAAAGGGAGTTCTTTATATGTTGATAGATGAATTATCAAATGTTTGATGTAACAAAAATTTGCTATCGGCCTACAACTGTTACAGAATTATGCATGATTAAATAGCATATATATATATATATATATATATATTCCAAATTTTACCAATATTTGGTGATTGATTTCTGATATATTTTATAAAGTTATCTGGCAGTGGTATATTGAATTAGTTCAACCAAGCCATTAATTTGTGAAACACATTTAATGCTTTTCCAATTGTAACATTCTAGCAAAGTTTTTAATTTGATTTATTTTTATGTTTTATTCAATGCATTATATATATATATATATAAAAGAATGTTTTAAAATTAATTTTGTTATTTCAATTATTATTAAATTTCACATTCTGTTTAATTCAATATTTAAATAGAGAATACATACTTTATTGCTTTTATTTACAAACATAGAATTAAAATGAATCTATTGTATAAAGTTTGTTATACGGTTATTATACGGTTAATAACCGTATAATATAGATATATAGAGAATTTAAATATTTAATATCTAGAAATGTTATTTCCCAGGAAAGTTTTACTTCTTTTCTTAGACATTTCATTCTCTCTATTTTCTAAAAATTTCATCAATCCCTTAAAACTTGGCCTTCTTTCGAAACTGTAATTAAAAACTCATAATTTTTTTTGCTAATTTTTTCCACTTTTTTAAGCTTTTGAAAATGAAAATAATTATTTGTTGATTATACTAAAGTTAGTTTTTTTTAAGGCATCAAGTATAAAATTTTGTTCAAATTTACTCGTTTGAAACATTCATTTAAATCTGAAACTAATTTGTACATATTATAAATTCAAACAGAATTTTAGATTTTAAGTGGAATTTATAAAAAAAAATTATACTTAAAATATATTAATGACACTTTTAATATATTCTAAAAATTCATTTTTTTTGAAGACTTAAATTCCTTAATCGTAAATATATTAAATTATATTTAGGTATTTTAATGAAGCTTATAAATGTGTCACAACATCATAATTTACTTCTTTTTGGGTTAATGACATTAATACTAGTTTTTTAAAAACTTTTTATGAACATTTCGAAAGTTATGAGGATTAATTCTTAAAAGACTCCATAATAAAAGTATGGTGAATAGTAAAAAAAGAATCTTAAAGGAAATTTTTTACTTGCAGTTCGCGAGAACTATATATAATTCTCCCTACTCTTAAAATTCTGTGATGAATTATTAGTGTACATGTTAAGAGTTAAGAAATGCTAGGAATATATATTTTATTGTGCACTATGCATCATATCCCCCATTATCTCATTTTTACTAAAAATAATAACCAATAAATATTATCTTAAAAAGGTTTCTTTTAATTAAATAGAAATGTTGAGTGGATTAAGGTATCCGACTAGGTTGAAAAAGTGATTCGTAGGTGTTTGATGTTTGGTGTTGTTTGGGTCATTATAGGGAAAACAGAAACTAATTATTGAGGAAGAAGGACTAAAATATATAAAACTAGAGAGTTTTTTAAGTTCTTTTTTATAGCATTTACTTTATCTAACTAAGAAAAAAAAATTTTAATTCGTTTTTTGAAGAATGAACTTTTTATGAAAATTTGTGCACGAAAAACGGCTTATCTTCTAATTAATCCAATCAAATGCAATGAAATTTATAACATATATGCTATGGGCCCTTCAGAGTGTAACAAACCGCAGGTTTTAAGACAGCTACATTTAATCACATTTTACAGCCATTTTTAGCTTATAGCATGCAGTAAAATTGACGAAAAACCATGAGCATCAAATTTAAATACTAATAAAGTATTTATTTCTTAAAATATTTTTATCCTGCCGTTTATGACACTTCAGAAGGATCAAAAAGTATATCAATGACGTTAAAATTGCATAATGTGCAATTTATTTTTATTTATCACGTTTTCCTTAACTTAAAAAATTTTGCTAAATTTTCCTAAAAATATTCTTTTTTTTTTTGAAAAAAAATAGGGCGATACATGTTAATTATTTAACAATTATGACTTTTTAAGCCTATTTATGTTCTTTAAAACAATAAAATTATTCAGAAAATTAATTTTTGAAAAATTTATCTCTGAACCTAGTCGGATACCTTAAAAATAAAGTAAAAAAAATTCATTTCTTATTTTTTTATACAGCTTGTGATTTTAATATGGCTGAAATATTTTCACAATTTGAAACATATTCTTGAAATCTTACAAGTTTATTTGTACCGTAGGAACGTTTTATCTAAATAACTTATGGGATATTTATACATTTTGGATATCTTATAAGCCTTTTTATTTGTGAAAAGAATTTTTATACTTATCATTATTTACGGTTAGTAAATATTTAAAGAACAGCAAAAAAGCAGTTTTGGAACTGTCCAAGAAAATAACAAGATGAATGTTTGCCAAAAATGTCCTTCTGAATGAAGACGGATACCTTGAAAAATGTAATCTGTTTGAATAGACGTGAAATGTTTCCGAATGCTTTTTGATTCTCTTGGGTCAGAGGACTTATGGATGATACTGGTAAATATAAAAATTGTAGAGTCATAAAAAGCAAATAATACTTGAAAAAAGAGAAATGAATACTTGGAAAGTATCCGGAATTCTAACAATACTTATTTATCTTGTGACTTTTTAGTATTTTAAATGCAACCGAATGAAAAAAATTCATTTCTAAATACAGATAAATACTTGAAGAAAGGAATTCGAAAAGAAATTTGTTTTCTTTCTGGTGGCCAGTTTGCTTAAAAATAGAATTATATAAATACTTTAAAGTTATTTGTTTTTCTAATGTTTTGTATTTTCGAATTTAAAAGATTTATTTATACACACGTTTGTTTTTATTCCTATTGTAAACTCAGACTGCTATTTAAAATGCTGAAGGGTTCGGGTTCGGATCTCGGAGGAGACATGGATGCTTGTAAATGTATAGAGTTTTTTTGGCATGACATTAAATAATCGCGAGCCGAAAGTACTCTCGAGAGGGTAATGATAGGGCAGGGGCGATGGGGATCTCCTTTTGTGGTGTTCTTCCTCAAAATTGGGGAGGAATGGAGTCAAGATGTAATATCACTTGCATGGTTCTCAAAGCTTAGGTCCAAACAACAGATGTAATCCAGCTCTTTTGTCACATTGAATTTTGTAGGCCTCTCTCTCACACTGTAAATCCGATGGTATTAGTAACAATAATACAATATAGTTCCTGGTTGTATATTTAAATTTTAATTCGTTATTCTGTAGGATTTTCTAATATTTCAAAAAATGTGGTTTAATTTCCTCTTGAAAGTAATAATTCGCGTTTCAATATTTATTTTCTACTCATTTTTTAATAATTTTTTTGAAATAATTAATTAAAATTTTACAATTTAAAATATTATATAGAAGGAATGAAATTTTCTTTTTTAATAAATGTTATCTTACTAAATTAATTAGAAGCAAAAATTTGAAAAAAGGAGGGAATATATATTTAAGGAAAAGAGCACATTTGAAAAGCAAGAATCAATTATTAAACTTTAATATAGAACATTAAAATTGGATTCTCTTATTTCAATTTTGGAATTGATATTCAGGAAAAAGCAGAGTAAAGTTCTGCCTTTCTTATATAGAAATTCTAAAAAGGTGAATGATGTGTTGGTCTTCGCAATTAGTCAAGATAGTTGGTGACATAATTCTCAAATTTAATGGGAAATTTCAAATTAACAGGAAGCCTGTGAGACAAAAGTGATCCTCTTTACAGTCATTGGACATTGCCTCGTCATTTGGTCAGTGATTATCCGTTTGAGAACGTTCTCATAAGACGTCCCTGATCCTTCTCGGTATATTACAATGAGGCGTGGTAAGAGGCGTTCCTGTCGTTGTTCCAATTTCCAATCGAAGCAATGGAAGATAGTTTTAGAAAACTGATTCGTCTGGATAATCATTCAACTGCGATTTGGAGGGAATCTAACGATTGAACTGCAAAGGGGACTCCATCGATCGATCTTCAGAATTTCAATTTGATTTTGAATAGATTTCATAAATATTATAGTTAAGCTAAGAAAATACTGATGCACCATATGTATTTTTAAAAACGTAATTTACATATTTGCTTAAGGTATCCGACTACGTTCGGAACAGTGATTTTGCAAAAGCGTATAAATGGATAATATTTATGGTATTTAGTATCACTTAGATTAGAAAATGCATATAAAATTGTTTTAAGAATAGTATTACAATAAAAAATTATTTAAGTACAATATTTTGACAAAAAATGAACATAGAATTACCAATTTTCAAAACACTCTCCTTTTGTGAAAAATGCTTCTATTATAACAATATTTAACCTGTATACAGCTCAGATATCTCTACAGAGGCTTAACTAGAATTTTTCAAATATATAGCTTAGAAGTGGGTTTATCCATATTTTACGGCAACAAAGGGGAGCAATTTTAAGAAAAAAACGCCGATAATTATTTCAATGGGTGGTAACTTTGAAAATAATGTGAACTTTTCAAAAATTCTAGTTCAGACTCTCTGGAGAAGTCTTTACTTTATATAAGCACACACACACAAAATATTATTATTTTAGGAGCATTTTTAATAAAAGGAGAACATTTTGAAAAAAAAGATTATTTTAAGTTAATTTTTTGCCAAAATATTGTATTTAAATAATTTTTTTTTGTCAAAATGTCCTTAAAATAATTTTACACATGTATTCTTATCTAAGTGACACTAAATATCATGAAAATTATCCATTTATGCGCTTTTTTAAAATCACGGTTCCGAACGTAGTCAGATACCTTAAAATAGTAAATGCTGTTATATACTATTTGAAAATGCTTTATTTCCTCAGGCATTTTAAAATTGTATGATTATATGATTCATATTCGGTTTGAGCAAATGGGTGAGTTAAGAAAGACCCTAAGAGGATTTGAATGAAATATTTCTATTCAAACAGGCAAAAATATGTTAACTCTTTGGTATCATACTTTCATTGTGATTACAGTTAATACATAACAAAGAGGTGCGGTCTTGCATGCTACGTGACTATTTTGTCTTAATTTCCTCTTTTTAAACCCAAACGATTTCACGTTCAACCATTTGCTTCAGTTTTTGTGATCTTATCAAAATTTTGCTCTAGGCTAATTGATTTTGGATCCAATTTTTTGAAAGAATTGTATCTGTCCTCACATTCGCTTTGGCGAACAATTCCTCCTTTGCCTCACATTTCTTTGTCGACAATTGAATGTTTAACTGAAACTAAATACTATATGAATGTTATATTTCTCTTTAATTCGAAGACCGCAAAAGAAATACTAATACTTGTTGAAATTAAAATCGACTTTTGCATGAAACTTAATTTCATGATGTAACTCTTTGTCATTTAATGCATTCAGGATTATCGGAATTGCAAAATAAATGAGTGATGAATATAAAGGGGAAAAAACTCAAATTTCACGTCTACAGTCAATCTAATAAATCCTTGTGTTAAATAATCGCTGAAAGAGTGAGTGAGTGAATATTAACGTTGCACTGATCAGCTACACGAGGACTTTTGGCGATAGACCGCGTCATTTTGAACCATGGTCAAGTGACGAGGCTGACACCTGAGCTGGCTCCCAACTTTCCTAACTACTCCACCACATCAACGGGAGGACGTTTGAGCTCTCGACAGATTTAACGTGCATCGCTTCCCTACAGGGAGGGTCTTTAGTGATACTGGGCTCGAACTCATAACATATCAGCCGCGATCCGATACCTTGACCACTAGGCTACCGCGACCACATAATTGCTGCAAGACTTCGTTGAATTGATAAATTGTTTGCTTCGTCATATCCTTTGCGCTATGCGTGTACTTCTGATCACCATCCACATGGCACATGAAAGCTCTGAAAATGTTTCAAAATCTTGTTTTAGAAATGATATTTGTAAAAATATTGTATGAAACAGACTGATATAATCAAATATCTATAAGAACTAAATTAGAAAAATAAATCGAGTTAAAGATCATTCTCGAAATAAGATATTCTACAAATACTAGTTCCTTAATACTAGTTCCAAAAAAAAATCTGCCCTGTTATATGCCTTAAAACAATGTTTTGATCTCTTTCACCAAACTTTACTCTTTAAAAACAATGTAAGAGGTATTACTAACGGATTTCATAGTTTTATATATATAAACTATGGTGAAATAGCCAGCACTATATATGACTGAGCTGGTACTGTACTCTCCAAGATTCTACACTCTATGCTAACGTGAAGACTCTTTAAGCCATAATAGATTTTAAGCTTTTTCAGTCTTATAAGACAATTGTTTGAAGGATGCAAACGAAATGCTTTAAACCTTTATGAATTATCGAATCATTACTATGTATTCTCAAAAATGTTTTTTACCACGAATACACAAACTATAAAATATCTGTGTTAAAATGAATTTTTTTTTGTGTGTGTGATTTTTCCATCGACTGAAAGAAACAAGTAACATAAAAAAAATTAAATCAATTCCTACTTAGTTCAACAAAAGAAAATTTTATTTTAGTTAATTAAATTTAATTAATGTATTAATATTTGAAAAAACTGTATCATCATCAAGTGTCATCCACTACAAATTTTTAAAAAAATTTATTTGAAGCCAAGAAAAAATTCATTAGAAAAACTTACTAGTGCCATCTGTTAGTGCTAGTACGAAGAAAATATTCGTTTGAAAAACATACTGCCACTATCTGTTGGTGCAAATTCTAACTTCGTCAGAACTATCACAGAATAAATTTAAAATTAAAAAATAAAATTTAATTAATGAATTAATATTTGAAAAACCATAACATCAAGTGTCATCCTCTACAAGTTTAAAAAAATGTATTTCAACTTCAGTGGATGAATAAAAAGTATTTTATTAACGATTGAAAATTTGAGCAAGATATATATATAGGGAAAGAGAGTGAACTAATTGCAGGAATTGAAAAAAAAACGATAAATACATAAAAAAATTGTTAAATTATTCTTAAATATGATTCCCTTTTTTACATCAATATTAATAAAAGCTTGTTAAAGATTTAAACTCACGATATTTTCTATTTTCCTTTTACTGAACAACAAAATTAACCCATATTTGTCATAAATAACAAAAACTGCCAAAGGACTAATAAACACTTCATGTCAAAAATACCTTCTTTTGTTATTTATTCCAGAAATATATATCTATAAATTTCTATCTATATATCTATCAGATCGTGAGGATGTCTGAAATCTCGTTTTACAATGAATTAAAATTTTATTTTCTAGAAGAAATACTCGGATACGTATCCCAAAGGACACTTATGACATGGTTTATTACCTCTAAATAAATAAGATTGCGTTCTATCTTTTTCTTGGGAAGAAACTGTCGTTTCTTTTCAAAAGAATTTCAAAATGTCTGCTGTGCAACTGACTGAAATACTGTCTGGTGTAAGTAGAAGGGATAATAAAGAACTTTTGTAAGCAATAGTTAGTGTAGAAGGACTAATATAGTTCTGGAAATTTTGAAGTAAGAAAAAAATAAGATTTCTATGTAAGTAAAATTTAAATAAATTACTTTTATTTCTTTTATAAAAGAAAGAATGGTTCTTTTCTTTTTAAAGGAGCTTCAGGATTTAACAAAAGAACAAATGATTTAAAAGGATCATCAACTTTTGCACTAGCTTTTTTTATTAAAATACACATTTACACTGATATAATATACTTGTAAATGTATCAGTACTGCACAATGTATTTTATGATTAATTTAACAATACTAAGTTAAGAACAAGTTCAATAATTACCAGTGGCCCCATGGGTTTGCCATATATAAAAATATGCGCAAACATTAACACTTATCTTGATAATTTGTACGATTTTTTATTAATCTCTTAAATGCCAATAAAAATTTACGCGATTCGCTCCTTAATGCCACCGTTTTCCACGTAGTCATACGTCTGTGTATTGGAGGGGGAAGGGGGTAAGATGAAAAAAAATAAGCAAATCATCTGAAACAAGTAAATTCTTCGCAAACATGTCAAGGTCCTTTTATTGCATTCTTAAGCCTGCGGAATAATTTTAAGGATAGCAGAGCCCAGAAAAGATCGTTCCTAGGAGAGACGTATATATACGTTCGGGACAATTAACGCTTTGGTTAAGCGAGACACTTATGTACGCCGGTGGCATATAAGAGGTTAAAGTCGTATTGTAGCATTAGTGTCAAAGTATAGTATTATTCAATTCATTACATTGTTATTGTGAGGAAGGGAATGATGAAAATGATGATTGAATATTGGGTTACAATTTTTCAAAGTTTAAGAACTGATTTATGAGTATTATTTTTAAGCATATTTCGCATTTTTTATACAATAATTATTGACAGGTTTTTTTTTTCAAACTCCAATCAATTTTTACATTTTTCTGAATTATAAGATTTTAACTTTTTGAAATTGGATTATCTGTATGAATTCTCTTTGAATGTTTTTCATTAAACTTCTTTTGATTAATTGAAAAATTGGAAAAAAGTTAGATAAAAATAATGTATAGAAAGGCTTAAAGAGAAGATTCAGTAACAGACCAGTTATATTAATATCGGCATTGCGCCAGCAGGTCGTATAAAAGATAACAAAAAATTTATAGGAGAATCCTTTTTCATTACTTATATAAAAGTAAAATAGTTTTAACAAAACTCTGCACTAATGGAATGACAATAGTTTTATGAAAAATATAGGGACACACTTAGACACAGTGAAAATCGTTTAACACGAAACTGAAAGGACTGAAATATTTTTTCGTGTTAAAGAATATTGCAAAAAAAACGACCCATATCGACCAAATTAAGTTTACTGGAGTTTATTTTATATGTATATATACATACACTTAATAAAAATCAATTAAACAAAAACATTTCCAGAAAGTTCAAAAAATTTAATACAAAATTTTCAATTTTTTTTTTTTTAAACATTTATTTAGTTTTTGCAAAGCAATCTTCTATTTTTCTTACTATTGTTATTTTTAGCATCGAATTAACATAAGATTATTCGATATCGTCCATTTTGTTATTCATTTCACTATTAGAATGTGCGTCTAAGTAACTTCGCGTTCTTTTCATGACGTTCCTTTTATTTCGGATGATGTAGGAACAAAAACTGCACCATCCATTTCTGTTTCATCGTCGTAACCTGCATCAATGATATTTTTTGAGCTTTGAACAAACTCTAAAAGGTCTTTGTCTGCCATAATTGGGGCTGTACACACATTATACTCATCTACTACATTGAATTCTTCCGATAACACAATAGGATAGTCCAATCCATCTAATGTTTTCCGTATTTTGTTCAATCCCAGAAGAGAAATATTTTCATGTTAAGCGATTTTCGTTTCGTGTTAAGAGAAAAATGCATGAAAATACATAATAGCTTGTCGGCATCGTTGCATTATTTCTTGTTAACCGGTATTTCGTCTTAAGCGCTTTCACGTTAAACGTATTTTACTGTATATCACAAACACAGGTTAAATTGAAACCTCTGAAGAATTTCTCTTTTAGCTATTTTCAATGTTTTCTACTTCATTTAATAATGGCTCAAAATTTTGTAAAGTATACCTATACCTTTGAGTAGGGAAAAACAAGCAACAAGAAACTTTCAATATACATTAAAAACCTTTTTTGAAAATTGAAAATATGTGTTTATTTTTTTTATTTTTGGTTAAGAATGAAATTCTAATTTATGTGTTCTGAATAAGCGTAAAATTTGTGAAGTTTTCTGTAGCTCTCAATTAAAGATACCAATATTATCTTTTCATATTCATCTCAATTAAAATATAATTAATATTTATACTTCATTAAATTGTTAATACATTTAGGCTGGAAACTGTTCTTTCATTCATGCCATTGTCGTCTGCTTTGATTAAACAATTTATAGTACTGTAAATTATTTAATTGTTTATTTTCTTATAAATAATCTTCGACTATTACAAATAATGTTGTTAAAGTTGGCATCATCATAGAAATATTTCGAACTATTAGTAAAGTTTGTGTATGTTACTCTGAAATGAACTTGACTATCTTGTCCTATTCAATTATTTCCAACAGGTGTGATTCCCAACTTTTACAGATAAATTAAAATTATCGCTCTTGCTTCATTGCACCATTTTCCAATTTGCTTAGATTTGATATTTCAAACATGCAATTCAGTGGCAACAGTTCAGAGGTTTATTAAGTCAGATTACAGAGATAAAGCTATTATACCTTCAGCCTTTTACGCTTAGTTTGATGATCATTATGGATATTTTGAGCTGAGAAAATGATTTGATTTCCTTTTATAGCACGTTCTTTGCAAATAATGTTAGCGAGATTATTTTAGCTTGAATTATAATACTTTTATCATCTCGCTCTGATAAGGTTTGAGTTTGTACTGAGGAAATGTTTCAACTAGTTAGATTAAAACTTTTAAAATGTTTCAATCAGTTGGAATTCCTTTAAAATAAACCTTTTAGGAACCTTTTCTTTAACAAATCTGTAACTTTGTTTTTTAGCTATAAACTGACTAATGATACTATTAATGTTGTGTTAATTAAATTCAACATTTTGTTAACTCGGGAACAGTTTCGCCCTCGATATTGACGTTAATGGTCGCGTGGGGTGACAGAACCACCCAAATCCTTTTTTTTTTTAATACTTTTTTATATATTTTTTTATTGTACACGATAAAAATCGTAATTCCAGTGAATAATTTAATTAAGATAAACAAATTCAGATACCTACTTTTAAAGACATTTCAATTTTTCTTTGATAATTTGAGAAAAAAAACTCAATCGAACTGAACTAAAATGTTTCAAATATCCATGACTTTAATAAAGAACACAAATCACACACACAGAAACTTTTCCCTAACATTATATGAATGATATTTTCAGGCAAAACTGTCATATTTTGTCCAAGTTATTGTAGTTTTATTGTACTTAGATGATCGGCAAATTTCATGTTGAACTTTCCCTTGCTTTTGTCTTTTTGACAGGACGCAGTGTGTCTTGTGACTTTATATCTTTCTTGATGGAGTTTTTTAAGGTAACATTTGAAATTTTTTTTCGACTCAAACGTTTCATACTCATCGCTTTTCTCAAATTTTCTTTCACTATCATGATTCATATCCATTATTTCATCAGGATTTTCCCTTGCTTGATCAGTTTCATTTTCATCCAATAAAGATCACAGATGCCCATTCCTTTTTTTAATATTCTGTTTATTTATACATATAAACCATAATGAGTCTTCGTCGTACAACGTAACAATCAAAACTACTTAGTCGCTTACAGAGGATAAATGTAGCCTGTTCCTTGAAAATATTTTGGAACAAAAGTGTTCGCTCGAGGAACTTAGTCACCCAAAGTACTTTAAAATTGTTAAAAATGTTTGCCTTCTCAAAAAAAATTAAAGAGAAAGATATGTGAGAAATACGTTTTAATTCACATGAGGACTATCATATAAGAGGATACTGACAAGGTCATTGGTACTAAATAAATATTTATTCCTACTATATTCTGCTATTTTAAAAAAAAATTGTAGAATGAACTAATCAGAATCAAATTAAATTTAAATATCAAATTATTGCAAGAAATGTAAGATTAGTTCTTAAGCAATGACAACTGAGAAGGGGGAGGTACAATTGTAAATGAAATTTATATTCCAGTTTTATAAATATGAGATAAAGTGAGAAGAAATTCAAAGAACTGAGTTTAAAACAATGCCACATGTTTTAAGCTTAGTACTTTTAATATGGTTTTTACAACTTTTGTTGGATTATTTGTTTGATTAATGGCGTACTAAAATAATAAAATGTGGATTGTTTGATATTGAGCATGTAAATTAATGTAGAGTTGAGAAAATCGAACATGTGAGCCACTCTAATCATCCATTCATAACTTTTTGAAATTCAAGTTCGACAACGAAAAAAGGTTCCGAAATAACTTACATACAGTAAGAAGTATCCTTATCAGAATTCAATGCTCCTACACTGCATTCAATAATTTTTGTTTGTCAGGAAGCTAAAGAAATTGAATTTTTCAAATATGTGTAGTACGTTTTAATATCAGAGGTTTTAAATAATTTAATTACTTAATTTTTACATAATAATTCCATGCATAATTTAATTTTCCTTTTTAAGAACAATTATTTTTCATTTGTGCTTAAGTAACACGTTATGATTCTATAAACAAATATCACCAGAAAAAAAACATTTTTGAGAAGGTTACAATGCATTTTTAATTTTTGTCAATAATTTAGACGCATAAGTCGTTACAAATACCATTTTCGCCTTATAAAGAAGTATTTTTATTTCCCATGACTCAGAGAATTTAAACAACAGTTCCAAATATCAATTTGTCTCGACAACAACTCACTGGTTTACATTATTAAAATTGAATGAGCTCGTAAATCGCTTTCATAACTTTTCAAATCTGCAAGAAATTCTTATTCCACTGTATTAATATTTATGACATATTTCAACAACTAGACAATTATTAACATAATTTTTCGACAGACTAAGTGAAATATATTAATTCGAGTCATCAAATCTTATTAAAATCCAATCATCTATTTATTCATACTCATTCTCTGAGAAAACTTATAAACAAGAAGTTTCGTTTTACTTCAAACCTTCCAAAACTCCAAACTGTATTGTCAAGTATTAAATAGTTATATCTAAGCGTACAATAGGAATTTTCACTCAAGCTAACACTCTAAACGTTATGAAAAAACCTTTCATTGAAATGACTCTTCTCAGCAAGAGAATAGGAATAAATATGAAACTGAGAGTAGGGAAAGTTAGAATGAAAGGTAAAGAAGGAATCACACTAGATTTATCCAACAATGAATTCCATTCATTTTTTTGTACCGTGGCTTATTGGATTGTTAGTAGTTAGAAATAATTGAAAACACCTTCTGTTTCGAGACAGACTCATTTGAAAAAAAATAGAAGATTATTGTGAATTTTTTTACTTTGATTTCTCACCTTTCAAAGTCATTGCTTAGCAGATTACTGAAATGTATTTTAAATTTTATGAAGATTGGATTTGATTATAAAATAAGGTTTGAAAATTTTTGGCAGTAATTTATTTTAATCTAGTTAGGAGAGAAATGTAAGAGTTTAATTGTGAAGTAGATTTTAATTTTTTACCTCATAGTCAGAATAATTGATTTTACTTTATTATTTAAAGAAAATGGACGCATTAAATTTATTGATAATATTACAATACCAATCCAAAAGTAGCCATCAATAATGTTCTCTTTTTTTCTCTTTTCCTTTATGGAACAAAAAAATAATAAGCATTTATGTGGGGAGTATTAGAAAGATAATTTAATTGCATGCTTTTAAATTTTTTAAAATTATTAAACGTATTATATTTTTACTTAAGATAGCATTTCAGAAGGATTCCGTACATAAATCAAACATTAGAGTCTTAGAATTTTTACATTCCATGCAAACGCAAAGGAGTAAAATATCCTGCAAAAAAATGCAATGTGTGAGTTTAATATCCCCATATTATTTAATTAGTTGTAAAACATTATTTTCTTTAACTTTAATTAAAAACTGTTATTTTCATGTAATAAATTTAGTGAAAGCCGTTCACACACACATTACAAATGTATCTTATTTCTAGAAGCATTTCATAGAAAATTTCATCTAATTTTTAAATTTTCGTTTTGCAGCGAATGGAGTAGAATTATGTTTACGGAAGTATTTACAAGATATGTAGGTTATTTAAAGGATTATTAGATGTGTGAAAATATGATAGACAATGAGGATGATAGTTTATCATTTAACTGAAACAGTGTTTTGAAGAGACTGTATTTCAAATTAATAAAGTATATCAGCCAAAGTACTAAAGTAAAATGGATTTATGTATTTGAATTATTAAATGCAGAACTGCACAAAAACTATTTCTGACGGAATTCATACATTTAAATACTGGTCAAGTAGTCGGCACCAACATGCGAGTGGCTACCTCTTACTTCTGATTTGAAACTCAGTCTGCGAGGATGCAGAAGATATTTGTATCTTTGGAGAAAATAAAATGAGAATATACGGAAAGTGGAAGATCGTTACCTAACTACTAGAACTCCGTGCCACTAAGTCAACTCAAAGAAACAGGACTCGATGCAATAGTAATATTTCAAATCTGAAGATCTTCGAAATAAATCTAGAAAATCACCAGTTCCTATGACTTAGAAATAAGGAAATATATTTCAATACTTTTGAAAGGATACGTTATCTCTTTTTTTTTATCTTTTATGAAGAAGAAATGTGCAAGCATAACTATAAAACAAGTAATATAAAAAAAAAGAATTTTTAATTCAATTCCTACTTAGATCAACAAAGAAAATTTTTATTTTAGCTACTTTTTATTAAATTGTTACAATCATTATAAATATGTATGTACATATGAAAGAATCACCACATTAAGTGGTCATTAATTTTTATTAATTATCATTAAAGTATCGTATTGTCATCCAAAACAATCGTGTCTATAAAATTTCACTTCAATTGAATGCTTTAAAACGTAAGAAAAAAACCTTTTCAAGTTTTGACACGTCAACAAAAGGTTCACTAAGTTGCCAAAAATGATGCCAACGTGGCTGTATTTGTAATTCTTTAAATAATTAGTTTTAATCAATTAATTTTTATTAATTATAATTAAATTACTGTATTGTCATCCAAAATAATCATGTATATAAAATTTGAGCTCAATTGAGCGTTTTAAAATGTATTTTATTAACGATTGGAAATTCCACCAAGATAAATAAATAAACAAATATATAAATAAATATAGAGAGAGAGAGTGTGATTTAATAGTAGGAATTGAAAAAGGCAGCATATGTAAATTAGAAATTATTTTAAATATAGTTAGAATCTTTTCCAAATAAGAGATTTCGTTTTCGTGTATGTAAGCAATATTAATGGGGAAATACAAGGATTCATTTCAATTAATGAGTGGATGATTATTATCGTCTCACTACAAAGTAGAATGAAAGCTATGAAGGATCTCGTAATTTTTAAACATGGTCAAATGAGCTGAGTGGAACCACGGTCACGTGACCAATGTCTGACCTGACACCACGGATTCCCTTCCTCACCACGCCAACATGGAGGACTTTAAGCCAAGACAGATTTAACATGCATCTTCCTCTCTATACAGCAGGTCTTCAATGGCAGGAGAACTCGAACTCATGACACGCCAAACACGAATCCATGACCATGAACACAAGAATATTGTAGCCTCTTTAGTTAATGAAAATTTAAGACTAAATTTGAAATGTAAAGTGGCTTAAACATTTCAATTTATCTCCAATTACACACAAAGTGTGTGTAAAAATTCCACACTAAATAAACATGAATTACAGGAAAAATTTTTGTTGGCTACTTTTTTTGTCCTGAAATATGTTTGTTACAATAGTGAGCCTCATTTAGAAATTTCAAAACATCTTCCAAACAGTAATTTTTTTTAACAGGACTGGGAGTAACTAGCTCAGAAATCAATTGAAACATTATTGGAAAAATAATTTAACTTTTAAGTTTCTGGGAATTCTTTTTAAGTTCTTACTTTTCTATCGTTCTTTTTTTTATGTAGTTCGGAAAGGAAGTTTGTAATTTTTTTAAAAAGAAGTTGCATGGACTTATAAATGAATTTAGGCTGAATTTAACTTCTTTTTTTTTTCATTGAAGAAAAAAATTAAGGCTAATTTTTTTGTCAATAAGAATAATTATTTTTTATACACTAGATTTCTTAAAAAATATTAAAGAATCTTGAGGTAAAAAAATATCTCTTGCAAAAGCAGCACAAAAACTTTTAGTAAAACATGTTCAGCATAGGTGAAGAACAAACGTGTAAGCATAGCTGAGTCTAAGTGATTTAAATAGATTTCAGTAGAGCTCTCAAGTTGCTTCTTTACTTCCTTTCATCTATTTTTCATGGTGTTGCAATTTTGATGGTCAGCAGTATATACATTGGATAAGATTTTATTCTTAGGTAAAGCTTGCTATAGGAAATTTCAAGATATTGTTATGTTATCAAGAGAAACACTTAGATAATACAAGATTCAAAATGAATTCCATCAGGAAAACTCTAACTAAATTTAGAAAATTAAATCGTTTTTGGAAATAATTAGAGGATTTAAATTATTTATAAGGGGCATTGAAATGAAACCCGGTCACTAGTGGAAAGTAACAGTAACGATTTTATTAACTCAAAAGTGTAATTATACACAGTACACATACTCAAAAATAGAGCTATTCGAGTGCTGACCGGCGGTCATTTGGTGGAGAGTCCATTACGCACAAATTTTTCGAAAGTTCAAATGTTGATGTATTAGGGCAGTGATTCCCAAAGTGGTCTATATAGACACCTAGGGGTCTATGACAACCTGCAAGGAGTCCACGACAGCAGGATAATTTGGGGGTCCATGAGGTGTAAATAGGAGTCTACTATAGTTGTTCTCATTAAACTAGAACGTGATTTTAATTTTAAAAGAAAATTTAGTCAAATGGAAACCAGACTTTACCTATTTTACAAGGGAACTGATCGGAATAGGAAGTAACGGAGATCTTAAAGTAAAGTTTAGAAACGGATGTTAGCAATTTTGGCTTTAAAGAGACACACACACATACTTGTTATTTATCTCGAATTATGGAATATTGAAGAAAGGTTTTAATTATATATATATATATATATATATATATATATATATATACTTTTCCTAGTGAGAGGGAGTTTCAGTGTGGTAGTCGGCTGGATACTACGAACCGAGGAAATTTAGGGTTACACCTGACAAGATTGATGACAATTGTTGAAAATTTGTTATTGAAGCGCCAAATTCATCCCTATCATTATAAACATTTGTTTTTTATAATCAGTTATTTTATGTATCGCTTAATAATTGTAATTTTAAATTAATGAACATGTGTTTCTTAAGTTTTAAACTCCATATTTCACTACAGTTAGCAATTTAAATCTTTTAAAGTAAGTTGCTCTGTACCAGCTGCCATAAACACATTTTAGCTAACAAATTTGCAAAAATTCAATATTACGCAAGCAGGGGTCTACCCCAAACCGAAAAACAGGTCAATGGGTCTATTAGACAAAAAAAATTTGGGAACCTCTGCATTAGGGTTTGAGTGGTGCCCACGCAAATACCCATTAACCGATGGATCTCGTCCACGGCGATTCTGCGGTTGTCCAAGACTGAAGCATTCATTTCCGCAATCATTTCCGGTGTGATGACACGATGATTCTGTCCAGGTCGAGCATTGTCTTACAGTAACTCGCGCTCCTCAAGGCATCTTTTTCACCATTCCATAACACTTTAACGACACAGACTGTACTCACCGTACACACCCTTCATCCGTCGATGCATTTCGCGACCTCTAACTCCCTCCGCTGCTAAAAACCGAATCAGTCTTCATTGTCCCTTCTTACTCGCTTACATGTTCAGTAGTGGACGACAGCTTGTGTGACCACCTTCTCTTCGGCGTGAAACCATACAGTTGCTATGAAATGTCAAACGTTGCGCCGCGTCAGTATCTTTACCGATAGATAGTGCCACCATACACGCAGTTACGTAGGGACACCTTACGTGTAATGCAAAGTTAGACGCACTGACCGGGTTTCATTTGAATGAACCTAAAACTAATTTACAAAATCAATTTTCGATTTAACGTGTTCATTTCTTTTAATAACATATTAGTAGCAGAAATTTAAATTATGGGAATTTTCTTTTGAATTAAAATTATTTCTTTGATTATATGGGTATTTTTGTATCCCAAATAAACGTTGTTTGCTTACAAGAACATAAAAACATCCTTTTTTTAGTATGAATTCATTACGGGAAATTCAACAGAATCTAATCCATCCACATTTCCATTTCCAGACCAACTTGCTTTATTCGTATCTTTTTCATTTGTTGTAAGCAAACTAATCAGAACAGGACGATGAAATAGCTTAAGGAAAATAGAACACAGCTCTTGTTTCAGAAGCGAATGCATTTGCGTAAACGTAAACCCAAGCACCTCTTTCCAGCGGCATAGCAAACGAAGCGATTTTTTTTAAAGTTATTACTTCTCGAAAGATGTAGCGTTATTGAATGTAGTTTTATTTCCCCAGTTCCTGTTGTTAGCAGAAAGGATATGAAACCGATTTGGAAGAATTTTTCAGTTTTATGCTCAGAAGGAATAACTATATAGAGCACATTTGTGTTACTGTACTCAGTAGATGGCAAAGGAGAAATACTTTCGATGGAAAGTTTTTATTGTAGTGAGTTATAGTTTATTAAAATTTGTGTTGATACTGATATTGCGAATTATCTATATGTACATGCACACACAATTATTAAAAAAAATAGTATTCAAATGAAAAAAATATCTAAGTGCCAGTTTAAAAGGATGGCATAAGGACTTTCAACACAGCAGTGTTTTTTTCCCATGAAGAAAGATTGGAATTATAAATTTAATATAAAAAACATGCTAAAATGTTGCAGATTATTCTTTAAAGGTGTCACTTTAAAAAGTTCTATTGTGTTTAAGACTACCAATCGAGATTGGCAAATCCATTTTTTAAGAACCTTAACAATACTCTTATTAAGTTTCTAACAAAAAATGAAATTTATTCATTTTAACAATTTCTTTTACATTATACACTGACCGGATAAAAGATAATTGAGTTGTTAAAAGTTAGAGGGAAAATTTTTGTAGACATATTTAGTTGTTTGATTCACCTATAGAAATATAGTGTAATCAGGATGCAGTACAGTTTTTTTAAAAAAAAATACTCTAATTACAGGTAAAATAGTACTTATAAATATTTTATTCACCTCCTTTTTATGCAAATTAATTTCAGTTGAAAATGTAAAAAAATTTTAATTTAAATTTATAATACCTAATTAAATATATAATTTTCTTTAATTTAATCGATGTATTAAATTTTGATTTTAAAATTAAATTAGCAGTTGCATATTTAAATTTTTCATAAAATATAATTAAGGAATTTTGTTTTTGAAAAATTACCCCCAATACTTTGTACTATTAAAGGGGCTGCGGTAGCCCTGTGGTCAAGGTATCGGATCATGGCTGGCATGTCATGAGTTCCAGCCCAGTACCACTAAAGACCCGCCGTGAAGGGGAGCGCGCGATGAACGTTATATCTGTCGAGAGCTCAAGCGTTCTCCCGTTGGTGTGGTATGGTAGTTAAGAGAGGGGGTGCCAGTTTAGGTGTCGTCCTCGTCACTTAACCAAGGTTCGAAATTACGAAGTCCGTCACCAAAAGCCCTCATTTAGCTGAACAATGCGACGTTAATATTCACTTACTCACTTATAATATTAAAATTATAATTCAAAATGGTAAGTGAAAAGGATGAATGAAATTATCTTCAAATTGTTTTCATATTCAAGGTAAAATACAGCTAAGTAAATCATAATTGTGTTATAACTATCTTTTTATAACTCATTTGCGCTAATACATCTTTTGGATAACATTATACAAAAATTTATAATAAATTTAAGTTTAAATAGTGACCATTGTGTCATTTTCTGTTAAGTAAGTTATTCTATTTCGTATAAAGCGTTTTAGTGCAACTTTTGTTTTAAAAAAATTGACGTAAAAGACAATTACTTTATTTTACAGGGTGGCATATTAATTCAATGAAATATAAATAAATAAAAATTTTTAAACTTTCTAAAATTTTAAAATATACTTCTCTGAAAGTTTAAAAATAGTCAATAATTTAAAAATATTTTATATCCTAATAAATATCGTTTGGAAATGTATTTTTGATAAAAACGTTTCTACTAATAAAAAAAATGGACTGAAAGCTTCTTCGAAATAAGACTGTTTGAAGTTACTCCTTTCAAAAAATTTTATGTCTTTAAGACGAAGACAATAAAACAGAATTGTATAATACTCTCGAGAAGATATACTTTATTCTATTTTTAACAGAAAAAGAAAATCTGTTAAAACCTTTTAGCAGGTTATGTATCAGAGAGCCTTGACATAGAATTTATTATTTATTTACATAAACCATGAAAGGCGGTTATTTTTCGTGTACTTCTTATAATCTCTCATGCAAACATTTTATGATTTTTTCTTTTTTTTTTACAATTTTAACATCAATTTTTTGTATGTACTATTCGCATTTAATTTCTTCAGAACATTTAATCCACATAAGATTTTGAATTTTATAGAGGTTATGCGCTCTCTGTTGTGTCGAACTCTTTTCTTTTTATATATCTCACATATATATCTCTCTATTCATTTTAATTTTTCAAACCGTACAAATCCCGAAATAATTTTTTTTTAAAAAATACAGTAAACAAGTGAGAAAATATAGATTGATTATAGTTGATTGATTTATAATAGACCTGAGTATTTTTGGACTATATTGTTAAGAACAAAAAGTTTGCTCTCGTATGAAGAACAAATAGAAAGAATTATTAAGAAATGACTAAGTGAAGAAAGAATAAGAATTTAAGTACTTTTTAAAAAGTACCTGAATATATTTCACATATATAAGTATAAGAGTTGCCCAAATGAGAAA
Source organism: Trichonephila inaurata madagascariensis (assembly GCA_019973955.1). Classification (NCBI taxonomy): domain Eukaryota; kingdom Metazoa; phylum Arthropoda; class Arachnida; order Araneae; family Nephilidae; genus Trichonephila; species Trichonephila inaurata. The sequence goes on along the minus strand of BMAV01027486.1, from coordinate 72,803 downwards.
AGTGGACAAGTTCAGTAAAAAGAATGATTTTATTGGAAATCAAAAGATATCGCTCTAGGGATTGTAATCTAGGTTCCATTGTTTCGGCAGCAGGTCTGTGTCTTCAATCTAGAAAGAATGTGGTTGATTTTGAGAAAGTCTTGTCCAGCTCCCTTCTAGTCTAAAGGCGTAGAGGCCCCAGGGTGACAAATTCGGACTGTGCGGTGGGTACTCTAACATTTTCCAACGAATTTTCTTAAAGTTGCCTTGGTTTCACGGAAAACAGACATTGTAATGAAGATTCGATATCGTATTCACGAAAATCTTTACACCAACTGTCCCAAGGCATTCGACTTAAACGGTACTCACCGTAGAATGCCACTATTTATCGATAGATATCCTCATTATAAACTCATTTCCTGCAATCAAATACCCTAATTCCGCAAGATGTTGCGATCTGGATGCATCCTTATATGGTACGACTTTACTTTCGATTAATTTCCGCTATCACTAACAGGTTTCATTGTTAAACATCGTATGCGTCGTACACTTCCTACTATCCTTCGTATCCCTGTTTGGTGGGATTGCTATAGCTACACTCATTCTAACGCAATCGTATGTGTCCAGTTTTCATTTGGGCAACCATTGTATAAGAGGCAAAGAAAAAAATGCATCAATTAAGGTCAAAAAATCCGTATCCTATAATCTTTATTCTTCTATAATTAGTTTCAGTGTATTTTCTAAATGAATTTCTCCTTTAAAAATGCCGTTGTACAAGGTGTTCTTAATACCCAACCCTTATTCAAACACACGCAAAATACTCGAATTCAGATTGTAAAAGGTCTATTCGCGTACCTCCTACTAATCCTCTTGGAGTAAAACAGTTTCTTTAAATATTATTCTATTGAAAATTTTCTCCCGAAGAAGACATGACTTATGCAAATAAAGGCTTATATAAAAGCATTAACTTTCAAGTTCGGGAGAGAGAGCTTAGGAGCTAAATAATAGGAGTTAGTGATTAACGTAAAGTAATAGAGCTAGTCGAGAGTGATTCGTAGATTATTTGATTAATTTTTAAGATTGACGATTTGGTCAATTTTATATTTAAATTGGATTAGTGATGCTTTGAAGTAGATTAACTTAAAACGTTTCTTCGACTATTGCTCCCATATTTATCTAAAGGTGCATTTCCTAACTTTAGCTGTTGAGATTTGTTAGGTTGTTGAGAATTGTTAATAAGTTGTATTTGTTTTGACTATGGCTAATCTTCCTTCTAATTCTCGTACACTGATGGATGGGACAGGCCCTCCATTACAAGATATACTGGTCTCTTTCTAAGAAATCCTTTGATTTACCACTCACTTTTACCATAGTTCCTGTCATTGTCAGAAGCAGTGCTGGATAGCCTTTTCTGAGATGGTGTGCGCAACATCCTTCTTATCCTGTAAACTGTTATTTCTGGATTGAATTGTGATCCCTCTCTGGTTTATATTTTCGTGGTTTTCTGGTAACTGGAAATCGCACTAAGTTTTGCAAAAGGCTTAAAGTAGTAACGTTGTCTAATTTCTTCACTAACATTTTGTTTAAAATTAAAATTAAGAAGTACACTTATACCTCTTCTCTAATCAGCACAATCAGTGACTTCTAGTTTTATATAGATAAGAAAGATGAACGCATGCACATTAGGATTGACGTATGTGCACTAAACCACGTCTCCTTAAGGTATCCCACTACGTTCGGGACCGTGATTTTAAAAAAGCGCATAAATGGGTAATTTTCATGATATTTAGTGTCACTTAGATTAGAACACATGTATAAAATTGTTTTAGGGACATATAAAAAAAATTATTTAAATACACTATTTCGGCAAAAAATTAACTTAGAATAATCTTTTTTCAAAATGTTCTCCTTTTGTGAAAAATGCTTCTATTATAATAATGTTTTGCCTGTATATAGCTCAGACCTCTTTACAGAGGCTCAACTAAAATTTTTGAAAAATTCACATTATTTTCAGAGTTACCACCAATTGAAATAATTATCGTCTTTTTTTTTCTTAAAATTGCTCCCCTCTGTTGTCGTAAAATACGGATAAACCCACTTCTAAGTTATATATTTCAAAAATTTAAGTTTAACAACTGTACAGAGGTCTGATGTATATACAGGCAAAATATTATTATAATAGAAGCATTTTTCACAAAAGTAGAATATTTTTTAAATGGGTCATTCTATGTTCATTTTTTGTCAAAATATTGTACTTAATTAATATTTTATTATAATACTATTCTGAAAACAATTTTATATACATTTTCTAATCTAAGTGACACTAAATATCATAAATATTACCTATTTACACGCTTTTGCAAAATCACGGTTCCGAACACAGTCGGATACCTTAATACAGAGTTTAGATAACGGTTTTTTTTAGAGCCTTAAATCTTTTTTATGGATTGTTTACTAACGATGCACTTCAAATTATTTCGACGAGTGTTTTAAACTTGAGGTGTAAAGGAAAGACCAGCACAATTTTGCATATAATCATAAAAATACAAACAAGTAATTATATAAATAAATAAATAATATGTGAAATAATAAATAGTAAATTGAGAAAAAAGAAATTCTTTGACACCCAGAAAACTGAACCCAGTGGCGCAACAGCCCATGAAGACCAAGGCTTAATGTGTCCATTTCAAGTTTCGTGACTGAGTGCTGAGGTGCATGACAGATGTGCCAATCAGTTGGTCAATTTGACGTGATACCCCCAGTGTTCATTTCCCAAGCAAACTTGGTACTCCTCTATCAACCCACTGAAGGGATGGAAGGCTGAGTCGACCTTACCCAGCCCGAGATTTGAACCCCAGACCTGCGCGATACGCTACCACTGATCCACTAGGCTTCACAATTAGAATTATGCCTTGTTAAAGCTATTGTCAATGATTTCCAATAGAAAGAAAAGACAGTTCTATTTTAGTAATTACAATCACGCATGAGTTTCGTTCCTGGTGAAATACTAGCGATGTCTTGAGTTTTGTATCTGATTTCACACAAGACAGTCTTACGGAGTATTGGAGATTGCTACACTGCTGGCCAGCGTAAATGCAACACCCTGAAGGAAGCATGTAAATAACATGAAATTTACAACATGCATTAGCGGAGGTGAGATATGCAAATGATTAGAACTTCAGCTCAGACGTACATCACTAGCACCTGTGGAGCCACCTCAAAGCACTATTTAAGGCTTGGAGATTTCGAATATTTCAAGTATTCAATTGCCGTACTTGAAATCTTGTGGTTCTTGTGGTTTTTTCAAAAAACGATCAGTTATGTCTCGTAGAAAACAGCGATCAGCTTTTGATAAAGTATCCGAGTTCGACAGAGGAAGGATAGTGGCCTACCGAGATTGCGGATTGCCTTTCAGGGAAATCGGTAGTCGTGTTGGACGAAACCAAACAACTGTAATGCGGATATGTGATCGTTGGATGCAGGAGGGTACGATGGACCGACGTGGTCAATCGCATCCACCTCAGTGCACCACTTCACATGAGGACAAGCAAATTGTGCTCATGGCAGTGACGGATCATTCAGTCACATCACGAACCATAGCAAAGCACATTGAGTCTGTAACGCATCATTCAGTGTCTGCGCGTACCATTCGACGCCGTTTACAGCAGAGTGGTCTGTCCGCAAGACGTCCATTGCTTGGTCTACCCTTGACGCAAAACCACAGACGTCTACACCGCCAATGGTGCGATAAAAGAAGGATGTGGGTGGCAGAATGGAATGAAGTTGTCTT
>BMAV01027486.1:56327-68634 GCA_019973955.1 Trichonephila inaurata madagascariensis | reverse complement strand
GGTATTGGATATCACTCTCGCACTCCTCTAGTACGCATTGCCGGTACTTTAAACGGCCAGCGCTACATCTCGGAGGTGTTCGAGCCAGTTGTCCTTCCTTACCTTCAGGACTTGGCCACAGCCATATTTCAACAGGATAATGCGTGACCACACGTGGCACGCATTTTCCAAAGGTTTTTCGTCAATCACCAATTGAATTGCTTCCCCAGCCAGTTCGCTCTCCGGATCTTTCACCGATAGAAAACATGTGGTCCATGTTTGCTCAACGATTGACCCAGATTACATCCCCAGCTGGCACATCTCATCAACTTTGGCTACGTGTGGAAGCTGCTTGGTCTGCTGTACCCCAAGAACACATCCAAAGCCCCTTTGAATCATTGCCGAGGCGTATGGCAGCGGTGATCTCCAATAATGGCGGCTACTCTGGCTACTGATTCTGCCAGGAATCACACTTCACAGAAGTCTATAAATTTAATCATTTGATACGTGGTCAACATGTTATCTACAAAATAAATTTTGTTGTGCTATCTCTTGTCTTTCTTGGTGTTGCATTTACGGTGGCCACACAGCAGTGTATAATGTTAATGAATGTGGGAGGAAATTTTTCAAATAGCATACCTTGGAAGGTAGAAAAGTGAGGTACGAGCTCAGGTACAGTCGTTTTTTCAAAGTTATTCGAAAACCCCAATCTGATAAGTTAACATTTAGTTGCTATGCTTAAATCAGATAAAATTAATAACCTATCTGATTTTTATGTACAGGGCGGGGTGAGGAAACTTCCTGTTTTGAAAATATCGTAGTGATGTTCTAGGAGAAGGGAGGGGCGTAGGGAAGGATTCGATGGAAGGGATAGAGTGGGATATTTGTGTTCCCACCCACCATAATTTTTTTGTTTATAGAGGTTAAACTTAATTAATTAATTAATTAATTAGTTAATGTGTGGTCACTTGAACTGAAATCGATCTAACAGAGAAAAAAAGTAGATAAAGGAATATAAAACCCAAAAGGTTTATGCGTCTGAGTCACGTTTCTCACTCCTTTTGCGAGTAATGAATTTGATTTAAAAGTAGGTAGTAAAACTTCGGTTTATTTATGTTAAAGCTATGAAGGGATTTTTATCGAAACGAAATTTTCATAAAACTGCAAATATTTTATACCTTATGATCTATCTTTTAAACTTAATTTGTATTTGATCAATATCGTTGTATTAAGAAAATTAAAACTGTATTAAAGTTAGTCAGAATTTTAACTGGTTAGTTGGAAATACGTGACTATCATGTGACTATGACGCGTCACCTTAATTTAGCTTATTGTCCAGCAGTTTAGTAACTACACTAAATCTCAAATATTTAGAATCATTAAACCTCAATCCTGTTTTCAATTTACAATTATTCCTGTAGTATTCTCTTAACTTTGAATATAAAATCTTAGTTTTTGAGCATAACTCTTGTCAAAGGAAGCATCAGAAATTACCATATTTAAGGACTTTGCACTCCAGTGTGCTAAATGTTTGAAATGGGTAATGTATTCCATTTATTAAGATTCTCTCTCTCTCTTTCTACCCGCATCAATTCTTAACGATTGTTTAAGCACAGTTTTTTTCTACCCACACAGATATCTTCTCTTAATAAAGAATGATCGCTTTACTTCCGCTTTGTTATAAGATGATAGGAAGAAAAGAAACCCTTCTTCCTTTGTCATGTCTTTCAGAGGCAGTCATGAAGAAATGAAACATCATAAATTTTAAGTCTTAAGACTTGAAAAAAGAAACTACAATGCTCATTATCATACAGATAGAATTCAAGTTGCGATTTAAGTGCATTTTTTAACAATTCAGTGTCATTTTGAATGCAAAATATGGTCAAAGAATAAAGACAGATGAATGTATTTTGAATAGAAACAAGAATATCTCTTACTGAATGAATACATATATCTCTAAGTATATAGATATATAATACTTACTTCATTTGATGATTCCATGTTCCATTTAATTAGCTGAAAAACATATTTCTATATTTTTCTTAGCATTAGTTTAAGAAAAATATAGCATTTTTACATAATTAAGAATTAAATTGTGTGATATATTCTTAGTAATTTTAGCTTAAAATGTTTTCTCGTTAGTAATGCAAAGTTCACTTGGTCAGGTTAATCGAAAGGTCATGATCGTGGCCGCGTTGTTTTTGTTGGGTCATCGGCTCGATTAAAGGCACTACCTAAAAATCCACCGCATATAAAGAACGATGCAGGTAAAAACTGTCAAGGGTCAAAGTCCTCACGTTCGCACGGTATAGAAGTTTCGAGAGTGGGAGGATGCCAGCTAAGTGTCTACCTCGTCACTTAATCGTGGCTCAAAATTACTAAATCTGTCGAGTCTCATATTGGCATAGTAAGAAAGTTTTGAGTAGGGGGATAGTCAACAACTTAGTGTCGACCTCGTCACTTGATCGCAGTTCAAAATTACAAAGTCCCTGTCCAGTAATCCTACTGTTACTTCGTAGAGTGACATTAACCTCTCAAGTGCCCCTGGCGTATATGTACATCTCGTTCAGCGAGTGTGTTAACTGCCCCAAACGTACATAGGCGTCTTTCCGATTTACGATCTTTTATTTACGCTGCAATCAGTAAAATTATTCCGAAGGTTTTGGGTTGCAATAAAATGACCTTGATAATAATTGTGAAGGATTTACATGTTTGAAAGAAGGATTTACTTATTTATTCCTTTTCTTTCTCTCCCCCACTCCAATACATTGCATACGCGCGCCTATGTGAAAAACGGTGGCATTGGGGAGTGAATGCCTTGATTTTTAATCGCCAGTAGAGGGCTCAGTAAAAAATTAATTAGTCAATCGAAATTCACTTAACTTAAAATGTCTTTCAAATACCGAAAAAAAATTATTTAAAAAAAAGAAAAAGAATAATACAGGAAAAATTCTAGATCTTTGTCATAATACAGATAACGAAATGCTTCAATAATTAGTATTCATTATTTATAAATATTTTTCTTTGATTTAGTTTTTTTAATTTTGAAAATTAATTTGTGTTGCTATCACGGATTTCGATTGCTCTATTTAAGAGATTGATAGAACTTTCAATATAATTTTGGTTTTCTGATATCAATCTTTATCATGTTTAAACTTTTTAAGGGCTGAAAAGACTGTCCCGTAAGAAGTAAAACTAACGTTTCTTACAAACTTGCCTTCGTCTTAGAATCATTAAAGTCTTTTTTTTTTTTTTAATTCTGACTGATTTTAATTACCAAGTAGCAGCGAAAAGTTTTTCTAGTCCAAAATACAGTTCCATGTTATTCCATCGATTGCATTAAATCCTTTTTATCTTCCCTAACTTGAACCTAAAATTGAAATTAATCCCCATTCGATCGAACATCAAGGAATGCACAAATGTTAAGTCACGTGATGGGTGAATTCCCATCCAAAATATTAGTATTATTCGATCAATAAAAGACCTCATTAGATTTCTTGAATATGTTAAGAGAATGTTTTTCTGTAATCATCCATTATTGTAATAATAGTTTAATATAATCAAATTTTTTTTTATATCCCATTTCATTTTTGAATATCCCATTGTTGCAGTATTATTCGTTTTTAAAGGTTTTAAAGACTCAAAAATAAAACTGAGAAAATAAAGGGGTTTTTTTTATTTTAAATGGGACTGCAGATTTGTGTTCTACCATTGCAGACCTAGTACATTCCCCGAGAGCTGGTATCTCTTTTTGGTGCAGCACTATATAGGTGCTATACCATTTGCCGTAAGTACTTTTGTCACACAGTTTCCTCTCCAGATGGAGGCACCTGAGCTCTCACGATGCGAAATTGAACTAGGAATTTTTAATTTTGCCGAGAGCACCCAAGTTAATTGGCCATTCTTTTGGCTTGGGCTATCTTTTATATACAGCATAGCCATACGACATGAACGCTGTCGATTTTTTGCGTCATGAAAATCCATCGACTTGGTCCGGGGTTTAACCCGTAAACTTAGGCGTACAAGGCCAGCGCCAAACCAACAACGCCACCCAGGAGGCATGAAAATAAAGTAAATATAACCTTTAGCATATATTCACATAAAATAACTACTTTACTTTCATCAGTTTGTAAATACAAACGTATCAAGGAAAAAGTTTACGAGACTTTTAAGATACAATTAAGGTAGAGACAATAAAAAGAAAGTAATTATCCTTAATTAGTAGTCGAAATTTTAATGTCAAAGAAAGAAATAAAGATATAAAAGAAGGAACCTCTGGAGAAGCGCATATGCTCTTAGCTTGAATAAAAAAACTATAAATATATTTTTAAGAGGGGTTTTTACTTTATATATATATTAAATTAATTCAAAAGTATATAAGAGAATTATTAGCGGCTATTTGTCTATGAATGAACGTCTTCCTTTAGCTTCAACAAAAGCGTAAACTGATAAATCGGAAGCGTAACAATTTGTTTTTAAAGTAAAACTATATAAATTATGCAAGTATAACTATAAGTTTTTAAAGTTGTTTAGTTATCAATCATTCTTCATAATTCATTAGTATTTAATATTAGTTATTTTGACAATTTTGACGCGAATCCTTGAAAACACCACTCTTCATAAGTAATATTTAATCATTGAAATTTTTCGAGTTATTTTTTATTTTATTTAATGTATGCATCATCAAGTTCTAATATTCTTTTCAATAAAACAAGAAAAAAAATTGAATGCTTCGATTATAAAGTATTTTTGTATTATAGGAAAATTAATAATATTAATCATACATGCAACACACAGAAATTTGAGTAAAATTAGTAGCTCTCTATGTGAACTTCGAAATTTTTTAATGTTTTAGAGGAACATGAATATATGTGTGTATGTATATTTATTTGGTTTTTTTTTTTTTTTTTGTTAAATTTCAGCAAAAGTGTGTGCTTTGTTTCAGTCAAGTCTGTAAAAATTATTTTTCAGCTAGTATTTTATACCCCGGATAATTAGTTTATTATTATCATTTTTCTCCATTAAAAAAAATTAAGCATTAAATTTTTCAGTTTACACATTTTGAACACATATTTTTACACAAAAATATAATAAAAATAATTTACACATGCACCTTAAAATAGAAAAGTTGCATGATCTCTTTTCAATTTGTTTATTTACAAGGAACTTTCCGTCAGAAAGATCTACAAAATCGTATACCATTTGCAAAGGTCAGACAGATATCAACATTAATACTGATTTAGAAACAATAATGTTACAATAGTAAATTCATAATTTCATACATTACATTCTACCAAATATAAAGAAAACAAAACACATGTATTACTTTTCTTTTATTTGTAAATAATTAAATTACCAATAACTTATTTTGCGTAAATAAAGTACAAGGAATTATACAAAAGATGACTCATAGCTAAAAGAGAGTGGATATTATAAACACACAGAGAATAGGTAGTAATACACAGAAAAAGGAGCACAGAAGTTGCAAAGACGTATTTTGCACCTACAGTAATATTTCAGCAACTTGCAATTCATTCATAATTTCGATTTCATTATTTAATGTTGTAATAATGTCGATATATATATATTAATAATTAAGTGTAAATCCATCAAATATGAATCTTGCGTGATCTCCTTCATTAATACAGACTTATATTAATAAATTCCAATAAAAATGTTTCAAATAAATTATAACTAGAAGATAAATTAAATACTTATAAGAGATTAACTGAATAAGGATTGAATCGAAGATACTTGTGTGAATTTGAATAAAATAATCATTGGTTATTAGGAACATATCTTAAGTCATTTCAACCGACCACATATGCTAGTTTTAAAAATTTACCATTGGATAATAAAATCACCTTCCAAATATAATAGATTTTCAGAATAATGTACAGATATATCTTATAAAAGTTTTCGAAATAGTTCTACTTTTTTTCGTCCGTACCGTCGAATTCTTTAAAACTGATCAAAGCATTTTAGAGATGGTCCAAATATTTTTTAAGCGTTCTGAAAATATCTGTCAGTTTCGAAAATTTTTCTAAGCAACCATCTTCTTATTGGTTTTTTTTTTCTTTTCGACTGCTTAATGTATTTCCCGAAAATTAGTAGACTCTTAAAAAATTATTTGTATACTTGTATTTCTAAACTAAAATTGAATGTTTATTTTTAAAATATTATACAGGAACAATCATACTTTTAAGCAGAAAAAAAACCGTTATAGAATAACTTTACATAAATAACACTTCGAATTACAAATTGATATTGCATCAGATTTTAAATAATTGCCAGTATTGGTTATTTATGCATTCAGAAATTTTTCTAATCACCATGTGATTTGGAAAACTGTAAATCAGGTTTAATGGTTGATACTTATCTGTACCATGTGTGGCTATTTTTAGTTCTTATGTAATATTAATTACGTTTTTTTTTCATCAACAAATTTATTTATAAGTTTGGAATGTTATTCATGCAAATAATTTTTCTCATATTGCCTCATAGAAAATAAGAAACAAATTTTAAAATCGATGTAATTTACTTGATATTTTTCAATAGTATTAAAATTATAAGGTATCCGACTACGTTCGGAACCGTGATTTTAAAAAAGCACATAAATGGATACTTTTCATGCTATTTAGTGTCACTTAGATTAGAATACATGTATAAAAATGTCTTAAGGACATTTTGACAAAAAAATTATTTAAATACAATATTTCGGCAAAAAATGAACTTAGAATAACCTTTTTTCATAATGTTCTCCTTTTGTGAAAAATGCTTCTATTATAATAATATTTTGCCTGTATATAGCTTAAAGCTCTGTACAGAAGCTCACCTATGATTTTTGAAAAATTCATATTATTTTCAGAGCTACAACCAATTAAAATAGTTATCGACGTTTTTTTCTTAAAATTTCTCCCCTCCGTTGTCGTAAATAAAACACGGATAAACCCACTTCTAAGTTATATATTTCAAAAATTCTAGTTGAGCCTCTGTACAGTGTTCTGAGCTATATACAGGAAAAATATTGTTGTAATAGAAGCATTTTTCACAAAAGGAGAATATTTTGTAAATTGTTCATTCTATGTTCATTTTTTGTCAAAATAGTGTACTTAAATAATTTTTTATTATAATACTATTCTTAAAACAATTTTATGAATATTTTCTAATCTAAACGACACTAAATATCATAAATATTATCCACTTATACGCTTTTGTTAAATCACGGTTCCGAACGTAGTCGGATACATCAAAATAAGTAATGACTCCTTTAAAAAATCTAAAATTTGTTTTGACTTTTAATTTAATGTGATATTCAGTCCTCCATGAAATGGAAAAGTTTGACAGTTTTCAGATACAGCTCCCAAAATCTAATAGATTACGCAGAACTAAGAGAGTTTAGTTTATAAAGAGTATTCAAATTAACATGCTAACAGAGAAAGCAGTTTTTATAACCCTATTTGGCATGTTTTTTTAATTAATAAGATCCCAATAGTCGAAATAAATTTTGGAGGATGTAAAATAAACGTAGTACTTTAATAAAATTTCGTACTTACTATATGTTAGTTGTTGTTTTTTTTTTAATTTATGTTTCCATTAAGTCATCATGCTTAATCTTTGGAAAAAATATGTTTCCCATTCAGATTTTTAAAATTCTGTGCTTTTTAAATCATATTCTAAATAATTAACTGTTGTAATACTAAGTCAAATTGCTAAATTTTTCCAAAGGTTTCAGTAAGACTGCATATTTATAAATTGTGACATTTTACAAGATATTCATATGTTTCATGCAAAACCAACAATCTTATTCCATGTCTTCTTCCTGCATCCAATATTCTGATACATTAATCTCATCATAATTTCACTAACGCATATCAATAATTTTAGTTAAATACTTGCAATACCTTTAAAATAATTTCCTTAGAATTCAAGAAGAATGTTGTGTTGCTTATAAAGACGTCAAAATAAATTCGATCACAGAATGTTTTATTTCCAAAAGTCGATCTAAAGTTTAAAAAAATGTGAAAATCATCAAAATAAATAAGTTTATCTATATAATCATATAAACATATTGAAAAATAGTTCTTGGATAAAATTCCATTTTTATTAGACAGATTATTGTTAGTATGTCCCGCACATAATTGCACGTAAATTGGAAGAATCATATATTTCCAAAAAAATAAACCCTAGCAAAATCTTCTCAATTATTACAAATCTTTTTTTTTTCGAGGTTTCAAAAAAGTTCCAAAAAATGAAATTAACCTTTAAATAAAATTAACAGTAAATTTTTACAGGCATTGATTCCAAAAAAATTAAGATGAAGGATTAAATTTTTCATGCATTCTCGTAATGTAAAATTTTAGTATATTTTATATAATTTTATAACGACTACCGCTTATTAAAATTCAAGAAAATTCATATCTCTTTATCAATGGTGGCATTTTAATACCGTAGTCTTTATATATCCCCACTTTTTTTCCCTCGAAAGTTTGTGACACAATATGAATGATTTCATCTTTCATTTTACTTTGGATTTACAGAATATATATTTATTTGTTTTCCAAATACTTACTTAACCTAATTTTAAGTTTCAATGCAAAAGAACTCCTCGGAATTCAGAAATATTATAACTGATGACAAGTCAAGCGGGAATCGAAACGGGCGAGAAACTAGTGAATATTTGTGATTTTTCTAATTAGTAGAAAGTCAAATACGACCTAAATTTCATTTCTTGTTGTTTATATACAATGAGAAGACATTTTCAAAATTAATTTTCTTTTCAAACTGAAAAATGACAGTTTAAAAGAATGACGTTTAAAGTAATGTAAGCACATACTTATTTACCTACATTTCAGAAAAACACAACACAGGATACTGTTCTTTTTTCATTGAATCACCTAGTGTTACGTATGATTTTTTTTTAATGAAATATTGCTAGATTTTTATCATTGAAGGAAAAGAATGCTTTCAAAATTATATTCTCAACATTTGCTCGAAAGTAAATAATTCTGTTCGGAATTAACTAATTCACAGGCTAAGAGAGGGCAAATTTGAATTGGGAATTTAGGTTTAAAATAATGTCATAAAGTACAAAATAAAAAAAAACTGTTCACTGCCAATATAAAAAAGTGCATCATATTTCGCATTGCTACACGTATTAGACATAAATTCCTCTCTGAGTGACATTAGACAAACAGGTATTCGAAATACATACACGTGCTCCATAAAAGCATGCTCAGAGAACATTCTGTTCTTACCTTTCAGGGTAAAATAAATCCTTTCTGGACTAGAGGTCTAGCCTCTGATATTATATAATGGACGCGCGTGGTGCATCCATGTCATCTGTTTCACAAATAAACATCTCAACGCAACTCTCAACAAAGCAGACGACCGGCGAACAAGAAATCATGTTCGGTTCTGAGCCTCGTTGAGTCGCCCGCGAAACTCACGCTCCGGAGAGTTGTCATGGTAACGAGAAAGTGACGTCACCGTGCTCAATGTCTATCGGCGATGGAAGGAAAAACTGAGAGAATTCTTGGCGCTTTCTTTCAAGCTTTTTCTTTAAATGAAAAAAAAATGTAAACATGCTTTGAAAAATTTTCGTCGGTTAGGATTAAAAGAAGACGTTTACTTTTCAGTTCATGAATATTTCTACGCTTCGCTCAGATTTGTTTAAAGTTTTGTAAGAATTTCTCAACGAAAAGAGTAGAAAGAATTTGAGCGCGAAAGAGATCGAGAAGAGACGTGGTAATTTGGGAATCCGAAGAAAAAGAGGTTTTAGATTTCAGTTATTTCGAACTCAGAAGAACCGTTTTGAAGAATTTTTTAAAGCTGGAATAATGTTTATATTATGAAAGATTCTATATGGAATTCAAAATGGAAGAGTTTTGAAAATAGTATACAATATATAAATCAATTATTTTGAACTAACTCATAGTAGATTATAATCATAGTTTTTTTTAAAAAAAATTTATAAATTTAAAAATAACCAAACATAAAAAGCGAAACAGAATTTTTTTTTTTTTTTTTTACTCTGAATGGGGAAATTTCACACTTTTGATAAAGAATCCAAAATTTCTCTCTATATATTAGCTTTCATTCTAAAATGTCTTCAATTGGGGAAATAATTTTAGATTATGTCATGAAATAGTTTAATTTCTAAACAAATGATTTAACTTAATTTATAATTCCTTTTTGAATAACAATATTAAAATCATAGTTTCAGCGTTTGAATGCTAGTATTAATATTTAAATAAATACTTCAATTTTTATATATATTTCTGAGATATTACAAGGTAAGATTTATTTTACATATTTTTCTCTTTTCCTTTTTATATGAAATTAATTGTAAGTACTATACAAATATCAAGGAAATTTATACTTTGTCACATCAAATGTCTCAAAAAATATCACTGAATTCTGTACTTACCAATTTCACTCTTTATATATCGTTTTAATTGTCTGAAAATGTGTAGGAAATCCTACTTCTATTAGAGCAAATTGTAACCTTCCTTTCTTCCCACAATCCGTTTAAAGAGAATTATTTAGTAAAGGATATGACATCTGAGCAGACATTCCACTTTCTAAAATTCTGCACCACGTTAACGAGAGGAGCCATGAAGCTTGAAACCATAATTTTAATATTTTGATAATAATGACTTAGTCATTATTTCTCTAAGGTTGTTATGTGTTCCAATAGAAAAAAATATTAAATTATAGTTAAGCAAAGGAATTTCTGAATTCGATAAAATAAGCTATTCACACACATTTCACATAAATGGCAAAAATAAGCAAATGAAATTTTTTTAAGAAAAAGCAACTTTTTTGGAATAAACATAATTAAAATATTTTCTTCGTTTTACTTTATACTAATTTGATTCAATTTTTAAGAAAATCAAACAGTTCTTTAATTGTGATTTTTAAGCTTAAAACCACACAGGTTACCGTAAAAAGAAACTCTAAAGGAAATTGACATATGTGAATTGTTTGAACTTACGTGTAGTAGTCGTCTGTTAAATGCGGCTTACGATGTAACAACACATGTTATAAAAAAATTTATCGGCTAAACAAATTTGTATAAGAAACAAACAGAAAGATAGCAAAAAGGTTTTACGAATTTTTTTTTTCAATATGTCTTTCTTTTCTTCTAAATGTAAAAAAGTTTTAATATAAAATAACATGTGGAAGAATGTATTAAAATTTCTTTTTTTTCTTAAATCTAATATTTAAATTGAATTCAAAACGCAAAACTGGAAAAATTTTATCAAAAAAAACTCGCTTTCTCCCTCTCCCTCTCTTTCTCCTCTCTCTCTAAAACATTTAACGGAAAATCATTTTGACTTCGAGAATCAAATAATAGTATTTTTTATTTGATTATTTTGTATGAGCAATGAAATTTGAAACTGTTCGAAAGTTGTTAGCGGCAGACATCATAATTTTGAACCTCGGTGCAGTGATTAAGATAACACCAAAGTTGGTTCTCACTTTCCAAATCTCCTCACCTTCCTAAAGCTAAGGTTTTGATCCTCTACAGATATAACTTGCATCAGCATCTTTACAGGACGAATTTTCAGTAACGTGATTATTAAATCCCCTACTAAACAAAACGTGCCTTGAATATGTGACATGACCATTTGACCACCTTCTGCCATTTCATGAAACTGAAAGGGAAAAAATTAAAGTATAACTTTTCGATATCCATCTGAAGTGTTCGGTACAAAAAAAGTATTAGAAAACTGAAATTACCTCAAAACGAAATTTGGATCTTAACCTTTCATATTAGCAAGCAAATTAGTATCATTTTAAATAAATAGTAATGCGCGTTTCTGTTGGTAATATCAGATGACTTCTAAAGTATTGGCGTGCAAGAAGTCTTAAGACACTTTGAAGCCCTGGGCCCCTATGCAAAAGTAAACTCCACCTGAAATCTTTAAAAGTAGACAGTATATAGCGTGCAATGTCAAATACTCGTTCAAATGGTAATTTGAAACAAATAAATGTGCATGACTCACAATATCAGAAACCTAGGCACAAACCGTCTCGAACGATAGCCGCATTTCAATTGAATGAGCTGAATGATTGTTTGTCGTATCAGGCCTAGGCCTAGACATGGACAACGGTCATCACATAATAATGCAGTCTTACCACTTTTGACAGTTGATATTCAGTTTGAAATTCCCTGGTTTTCGGAGAATATGTACAAGAATAATATTTGACCACATTAAAATTATCCGGATCATGATTTTACTAAGACCGAGTCGAGAAAGAAACAAGGCCCCCAGCGAGGGTGAGGCCCTTAGCCCGAGTCCAGTTGGCCCAAGCTTTAAGA
>BMAV01027486.1:30953-51327 GCA_019973955.1 Trichonephila inaurata madagascariensis | reverse complement strand
TGTGTGTGTGTGTGTGTGTGTGTGTGTGATATTCTTAAATTTGGAATTCCATTTTTTCTAAGTCTAATGGCTTTTAAACCATAAAAATAATAATTTTGCATCGTGAACATAAACATGAGTATATTTTTTCATCTTACTGCAACAAATTCATTTTTAAATATAAAAGGATATGGTAGAGCCTCCTCAGTATAGAGGGGGCGCTGCTTGTAAAAACCTTCTTTTTTTTTATCAGAGATCTGTACGTGAACGAGAGAGAGAGTCCAGACACACTCCATTTGTCATTAAACTTATAATTAATCTTACACTTGTCGTCGGTGATTTATTGAATTGAAATTGAGTTTTAAATTACTCTGATGAAAGGAACACTGATTGAAAATAGCATTCTACCACTGATTTGAACCCTTAGACCAGCGTTTCTCAAACTGTGGGGCGCCCCCCCCCCCTCTTGAGGGGCGTGATAACTCTACGAGGGGGGTGCGAGCATATTGAATAGTTGAAAACGAAAGTTTATTCAAAAAATTATTAAGTTACTGAAAGTAAGAAAACAAAATACTTTCTGACATAATAAAATATAAAATACACATTTACACTGATATACACTTAAAAAAGTATCTGTGTGCACTGTACAATGCATTTTATTATTGATTTAACAATACTAAGTTAAGAACAAGTTTGATAACTACCAGTAACCCCATGGGCTTGTATTAACACTTATCTTGATGATTTGTACGGATTATAATTACTTCCTTAACTGCCGATTAAAAGTTATGCAGTTCGCTGCCCAATGCCACAGTTTTCCACATAGACGCGTGTATTTTGATGTTTTTTTGAGGGGGGGGTGAGAAAAGAGGAAGAAATAAGCAAAATCATCTGAAATAAGTAAATCCTTTGCAAAGACTGTCAAGGTCCTTTTATTGTGTTCGAAGGCCTTAGGAATAATTTTATGGAAAGCAGTGCACAGAAAAGATCGTACATCGGAAAGACGTTTATATACGTCCAGAAAATTAATGTTTTGGCTGAGCGAGACGTTTATATACGTTGGTGGCACATAAGAAGTTAAAGTCGTATTGCAGCTTTAATATAAAATTATTGTATTATTGAATTCAATACAATGTTATTGTATGAAAGGGGGCGCGTTGAAAATGATGATTGAATATTGGGTCGCGAGTATTGAAAGTTTGAGAAGCACTGCCTTAGACCGAAAAGAATATTAGAACTGCAGACTGCGAAAAGAAGCTGAATCACTTTTTGTTGAGGTCTCTGTAGGGAAGATCATCTCTTATATAAATTTAAAAGGGACCTTGCCTATGAGAAATTTAGATGGTGCTTTTTCTTTTCTTTACGTGGTCAAGGTAGCTTAGGGGTCATGGTCATGAACTCATGACCATCTTATCATGAGTTTGAACCCTAGTGCTATTGAAAACCTGCCATGTAGAACGGCTGATGCACGTTAAATCTGTTATAACTCAAAGTTTTCTCGTGGTGTTGAACTTTTGAGACGGGAAGCCATCTCAGGTGTCGTTAATGTAACTAGACCATGGTTCAAAATTATGAGGTCCGTTGCCAATAACCCTCATGTTACTTCAAAGTTACGATGTTAATGAGCATTCCCTCATTCTCGTCCATTCTCCTCCTTCACGAGTTGCAATTTAAGTTTAATTAATAACTGAATCCAACCTAGATGTGCCGGATGTTTCTAAAAGAATATCGGAGTTTTAGCGCTGTGTAGTATTCATTACATATAACATATTAGTATAACTCATACATCGAATGAAAGAGCAACTGAAACAGTTTTGTTTGCTGCCATATGTGAGCGTGCGCGCGAAACGTATGCTAATTTTTGCCCTTTCTCACCGATCAGTGCGCCGGTAGAAAAATGTCGACTAGTGAATAGAAAGCGTTTTGTGTCTTCCAGTTTGCAAAGACAGAATCTACTATTAATGGGCAACGAGCATTCCGTATTAAGTTCGGTTGTCAACCTCCAGACGATAATAACATCCGTAGTTGGTATCATCAGTTTGAAACAACTGGTTGTCTTTGTAAAAGGAAAAGTACGGGACGACCAAGGCGTAGCGAAGAGAGTGTTGTTCGAGTGAGAGACTCTTTCTTACGTAGCACGAAGTAATCAGTTCTGCGCGCTAGTCGTGAATTAGCAATGCCAGTGACGACTGTTTGGAAAGTTTTACGCACAAAAGCTTAGAACTCTACGTCCTTATCGTCTGCAGTTACTACAAGCTCTAAAACCGACAGACTACGGCTTACACGCCAAATTCGCAAACGACATGCAAAGTTTGGGATGAACTCGTCTGTCGACTTGATGTGTGCCGTGTGACGAATGGGGCTCACGTCGAACATTTGTGAACTTGTAGGTAAAACTGTTTCAGTTACTCTTTCATTCAATGTATGAATTATACTTATACGTTATGAGTAATAAATACTATAAAGCGTTAAAACTCCGATATTCACTTAGAAATACCCAGTATATTAATTTAAATTCAGCGTTTCCAGCGATATAAATGCGATTTACCAAATTATCATATACGCATTGCATCCTTAATGTTTGGAAACATCCTATAAACACACAATAGGCAATGCTTATTTGTTTCATGAAAACTTCACTTTTCATGACAAAACGGATCACGTGTGGTGCAAAATATGTTTTGTTAATAATATTATTTGTTTTTTTTTTTGTTATTTTATAAAAGAAAATTATTAGGGAAAGAGGATGATTTTTAGAATAAAATATATAAGTATTGTTATTTCTCTTGAAAGTAGGATCCCTATTTGGGGCTACACGGTATACTTTTTCAAAAAAGTTTTTTTAGAGACAGTAGCAGTAAAAATAATTTATGTTTTATATTCAGATTATATTATTAAATTGATTCTGAAACTAAAAAGTGCGTTTAACAAGCCATTATTTCACAATTTTAAAAAAAATATTAGACATTTTTTAAGTTTTATAAAATCCCCAATTTTTTAAATTTTTCAATCATTTTAAGTGATTTATGTCTTTTACATTATTGGAACCAAAAGTTAGTATGTATTCGAAAATATGTTCCCTTGTTGATTTTTAGTAATTATTTTTATGGATTGATTGAATATTAACGTCGCACTGTTCAGCTACACGAGGGCTTTTGGCGACGGACCACGTAATTCTGAACCAGTGTCAAGTGACGTGGACGACGCCTGAGCTGGCACCCCCTCTCCTAACTACCACACCACACCAACGGGAGGACGTTTTAGCTCTCGACAGATTTAACGTGCATCGCTGCCCTACACGGCGGGTCTTTGGTGGTACTGGGCTCGAACTCGTGACAAGGCAAGCCACGATCCGATACCTATACCACTCGGCAACCGCGGCCACTATTATTTTTATGGAACACAGATGGAAAAAACACGAAATTTTTTAAAATATTAATTTTAGCATTTGTTGAAAAAATAATAGAGATCTCTTTACAATTAAATTTTTTTACTTTCATAGAACCTATATTTGGGACTATATACAAAAAATTTCAAGACTCTATCTTGTACAGAAAAAAAAAGCTCTAGGGATTAGAAAACACATCTTCAAAATTATAACTATGATAAAAGCACGTTTAAAATTTGTAAAGGCATAAAACAAAAACTAATAATGCATGTAAAGTTTTAATTGGCTATTAAAGGCATTAGAGGAAGAAAGGAAAGGAGGAAAGATGTTAATTAAAAAGATTTTATGAACAAAATCCCTTTTTTTAGTGCGAAAAGGCTATTAAAGGGAAATTTCATTACTAAAATCATTTCCCTTTGCTTATATTTTGAAACTTTTCAGTTCTCTCATAGTTACTTAAAATTGATTTCAAGACGAATATTTATTTTTACACATAGTTTACATAACTTAAGTTTCTTAGTTCGTTTTCATTAATTTTTTCTACTTGAGAAAATGTCAAGGCTATAGCGTACTCAGGTCACTATAAGAAATAATATTTGAAAGAGATGAAATGCGACTGAAAGTGATTAATCTAAAATCCATCTTTCAACTAATACTACAATGACACTCCAGAACACAGCTGTTTTGAATGAAAATACTACAGAAAGAACTGAACCCAAGATGTACAAAACTACATTATAGTAAATATGTTGTAGTATTACATTACAGTATTTTAAAGTCATGCGCCAAAAACTTAAACTTGCTAAACTGCCCCGATTCAAAGCTAAGAAAAATTAGATATTATTTAAAAACTTGTTGATTTCTAGTTTAATATTGTATGATTATTAGTTTGTGTACAAATGTTTTGTGTTTGAAACTTTTGTGAAAGTATTAGGTTAAGATAAAACTGAATAATCCATCGAAGAAACAATTTCAATACTATGCAAAAAATCATATTTTGAATTAAAAAAAATATTTTCTGTCATAATTAATTAAAGTAGGGTTTTGATGTAGAACACAAGTTTTAAATAACTGAAAAGTTTCAAAACATAAGCAAAGAGAAATGATTTTATTAATAAAAATTACCTTTAATACCCATTTCACACTGGAAAAAGGGATTTTGTTCATAACATCTTTTTAATGAACGTCTTTCCTCCTTCCTTTTCTAAAGCTCGTGTATAAGATCTGTAAAAAGAATATGAACCAGAAATAAAAAAAAAATTAAGAAAACAGAAAACGAAATAAGAAAGAAATATAAATAAAGGAAAAAAAGGTAAAACAAAGGAAATAGTAACAGTTTCTAAAACAAATCTTCCAGATGTCGATGAAAGTATCAATAGTGAGAGTTCAAGTTCAAGAAGTAATCAGAGATAATCCAGATAACCGTTCGAATTAATTTGCAGTTCTTTGTAAAATAGAGGCTTTGTTTTATAATCGTGACGCAATACTGTTACGTAGATCGGGGTTCGAGGATTTTAAAACGATCCTTGAAATACAGGATAAATACTCAAATTCGCTTAATTAATCTCAAAAGGAGCTCACACCATCTACGGTACTCAAACATAACTATCAGCGTCTAAAATACAAGTATGTAAAAGATTATTTAGAAGCACTGGCTCGTCCTACTCAACAGTCGAAGTGATAACTAATTGCTGGTCGAATCTTCACGGTATAACCAATACTACTCTTCAACGGTCAAAACAAGACTAACTGAGTTTCAGCGAGCGACTCTCTAATTATAGACCTCACGGTTTCTTCGAGAAGAATCCGCTTGCGTCATGGATCGAAATATTTGCTTATTTTTCTACTAATTCCGGAAATAATCCATGGGGATGCAAACTCGCCAAAAATGATACCAACTTGGCTCTATCGCTAGGATTTCACCCAGTTTCCAATGAATCCACATTATAATGTAATGCACGGAATTACCTGCAAATATTACAATTTTAACATAAAACAAATGCAACATGGAGTAATAGATACGTATTACACATCCAAATATACTGAAATTATTATCAATATTTTAATCCAGAAATTATTTACACTATTTTAAAAATTCATTTCACAAAATTCGTAAAAATACCTTGTTAATACACTTTTTAAGAAAATGTAAGTGCAAATCTAAATAAAGAAACCAAAGCTTTGTATAGTATTTGCCACATACAAAAATAAACTAATTAATTTACATTTCAAAGTAACGTCAACCTTAAGATTACATTAATAACTAAGCATAATTTTATAAGTGCTTAGCTAATTTGTTTCCTAAATTGTAATAATTCTTTTAGGCCTTCGAACTGAATCTTTAAATTCTTTATTCATTGATTAATTCTATCAACTTGTTTTCTTTAAATATTAAAACAAATAAATAAAAGATTTTATGCTTCAACAATTGGCAGTATATTTTATTTATAATTCCATAACTATTGTTTAAAATTATTTTTTATGGGACAAAAATACAGCGTATTTTTCAACTAATTCTGCAGAAGTGGAAGATTTTTAGTTCTATCACAAAGTTCTTATTTTCATTTTAACAAGTGTCTGGTTGTTAATATTCACATTCACTAAATTTAATGTGAGAAATAAGACTATTACATTATTTACTTCGCAGGTTACACATTAATCTGTAAATTACTGAGGTCACATACACTCATTATATTATATTTACTCTCTCTCTCTCTCTCTAAATAATTTTCATAGATTTTAAAGTTTTGCATTTGTGGAGCAAAATTGTTTCCCCGTATATTCGTATTCACGGTATTTAAGTAATTTTTGCTAGAAAAATTTGAGTTTCAGAAGAATCTTATTCAGATGAATGTCTGCCAAAACTATTTTTCTGAATGAAGTAAGATGATAGAAAGAGAATGTAACATTTTTGACGTATAAATGTTTCCAAAACACTCTGAATTTTGATAGTTAAGAAAACTTATATGTGTTGTTTGGTGAAAAAAATATAGGGGGGGACAGTAAATATATGGAATCTAGGAATGAGAAGAAAATTTTGGAATAGGATCTGGAATTCTAATAATATCTATTTACATTCAATTTTTATAAATAATTTAGTTCGCATTGTAGACAAATAAAAATTGCCAAGTACGGATAAATATTTAAAACACAGTGAAAAATAGTTGTGTGCATTCTTAATGAAGATGATTTTTCTTTAAAAAAAGAACACACATGACTTTCAGATATATCTTTTAACTATGGTAAATCGCACTTGCATTTAAATCTAAAAGCAAGTATTTTTTGTCTTTTGCACTTAATATTTGAATTTTCTTTAAATAAATCAACATCGTTTAGCACTATATGAGAATTGCTGTTAGTACTCTTGTTTTTAGACATGGTTTCTTCTATATTTCCATACTCAACCACATAAGGACTTTGAGACGAATTCGTAATGACGAACAGCGCTGTTGCTTCTTACGATAAGTAGTAGGTACCTCGTGTCGGGAGGAGGGGGGCAACAAATAATGACTTTAAGGCTGTCTCTTCACTTCACACAATATTGTACCTTTATTTGTAATACTTTTTAGGGTTGCAAAATCTATCAATATAAACACCAAATTTTGATTCCTTACTGTGTGTGTGTCTGTATATGAGTATATATATATGTATGCATACAGTCGAACCCTGATTTACCAAACTCCTATGAAACGAATTATCTTTCCCCCGATTAAAAGAACGACAAGTAATTCCCATTTAATGAATAATAAACCTCGAATTAATAAATTATTCCGACAGCTGAAGTTTTTTTTCATCAGTTTGGATTAGAAAAAAATTGGATTTATTTTCAAATGACATGCACTGACATAAAAAATAATCCCAACAGCCAGAAAAAATTATTGCAGAGTAATGAAATTTGGACAATGCAAATTGTCTAGTTAACATGTTAAACTGATTAAATGTTCAAGATCATAAGAGTTAATTAAAGCTCAAGAAAATGCATTTCAACTGTGAAAGTTTGTTACATTAAATAGTAGGTGTAACCTCCAGAATTTTGAAGGCAAACTTGCAAGAGTGCATGCATTGCATCATACAGGTGCCAAAAGTCACTTTATGCTATGGAGTTCCATGCTTGTTGTACTAGTTGTTTCAATACTAGGACGGTCGGTGCTAGCTGGGGATGATTCTGGAGTTGTCGTCCAATGATATCTCATACGTTCTCAATTGGAAATAGTTCTGGTGATCTTGCAGGCCAACTCTGTAGAGCAGGTTGCGCTATTACAGCAGTGTTAGGGCGAGTTTTATTCTATTGGAAAACTCCCGCTTGAATGCTGTTCGTATACCATATGTTGAATTACCATACTGACGTAAAAATTTGCAATCTCAGTGTGATTGTAATAACCACTAAAGAGCTGTCATACGAAATTGCTCTCCAGATCATGACTCTAGGTGTAGGTTCAGCATATCTAGGCTACAGACAACTTGGTCGCAGGCGTTCCCCTGGCCTCCTTCTGACCAACACACGACCATCACTTCCATCAAGACAGAACCTGTTTTCATCAGAAAATGCAAAAGATCCCCACCCCGTCCTCAAATGAGCTCTGGCTTAACACCACTGACTTCGCAAACGGCAATGGCTTATAGTCAATGGAATACACGCTACAGGGCGCCTGGCTCAGAGCAGTGATTGAAGTAACTGATTTGACACAGTTCGTTGTGTCATTGTGTTACCAAATCCAGCTCGAATTTCTGCCACAGTCGCAGTATAATGCACCACAGCCGTACTTCGAAAACGGTGGTCTTCCCACTCAGCACCGGAACCCCGTCTTCTTCAGACGTTGCCATCCCTTGACTACTGCTCCCAGCAATCTTGCACAGTGGATACATTTCGTTTAAGACTTCCTGCATTATCACAGACGGAAAATCCACCTTTTTGTAGCCCTAATATGTGACCTCTTTCGAATTAGGTGAGCTGTTGATTATGGCTTCTTCGTCTTCTTAAAAGCGCATTCTTGGCTAACAACAATTCAATATTACAAATTTCTCATACAAATAACACTCACGAACTCTACAGCACGCATTTAAAGCAACCCAGATTTTAAAGTTCTGAGTGGTACTACTAGAACCACACTAAAGCTCGAAGCGTGAAATTGGAATCGATGTCATCTTTCATATGTATAAACACGCCTACCAAATTTTTCGTTGATTTAACACAAGTATTTCTTGAGATTTTTTCCGTCAGTGTATATATTCTATTATAACGATTTGAAATTTGTAATAATAATATAAAGCTCACTACACTTTCATTCCAATCAAAATGTTTCTATTTAACTAATTACGGTACGCGATATATTAAAGTTTTCTAATTAAATATTTATAAATCTAGGGATTTGAAAGAAATAAATAATCTATAATATTACATAAATCATCACTCACCTGTTAACTTCTCTTCAAATTATTTTGAAATAAAACTACTAAGGGAGAAAGAAGTCAATAATGTAACTTTAACCAAATAGAGAGATAGACAGATCTTTATATTCTGCCATTTATTTATAGCAACTAAACAGGCTCAATGGATGCTTCTCGCTGACGAACCTAAAGCAGAAAATTTAGTATGTATGCTAAAATTCCAATAATTTCATCATAGGTTTTTACTTGTAATGCAGAATATGAATGAAGCGTCCAAACTGCGTGAAATATGGGCTATGGAAATAATTAATCTTTCCACACAGAAGCACAGCATGGATGTTTATAACGCTGCAAACAAATGCTATATTATGGAAAAACTGAATGTCTTTTTCTAGTACTGGAATTGCTTTTTTGTACGAGGATTTTACATGAGCAGCTTCATTGCACTTGAAAAAGAATATGAGAGTTGTTCGGGTACGTTCTTAATTTCGAGCAAGAAAAAATAGCTACCAATAAAGAATATTCATTATCCTTCCGAGGAATTGGTGGTCATGTCAGGTGCAATGGAGCAACAATGAGATGCGAATGTATAATCGATGAATGAAAAAGAGAACAACTGATTAATCCATCGATCGCACCATTCTCATAGCACCATTACACGTGATGATAAACTTATTGTGTGCATAGCAAAGATGGATTTCCTTGTTACATCATGAACCATATCGCTACATATACAATATGTTACAAAACATCCGGTGTCGACATGTACCATTGGACTTCATTTGTAACTCGGTGAAAGGTTTAAGACGTCCGTTACTGCGATTGTTTTTGTCTCAAAACCACAGCCCTTTCCTTCTGCAATGACGCATTGAATAACACATATGGACATCAGAATGGTTTTTCATATATATAATCATTACAGACGTATTTCATTTCTGCATACAACATTAGGATAGTCAGATTAGAGTCTGGAAACATCGTAGAGAAAGATTACTAAGCGATTGTTTTATACATCGCCATATTGATATTATGGTTTACAGTACCTTTGGATTTCATTCTTGCAACTGCCTATTACACAATGATCAGCCGGTGCTGTGTCCTTTAGGATTTGAAGTCTTTTGTCCTTTGTTTCAGAGCTTGTCGGTTGCCACATTGCAACAGGAAAATGCGGGGCTCTTCACGTAGCACGCAATGTTCAAAGTTTCTTCACCTACCAGATTACGCAGTTGTTTTGGCTGCTTACTCTGCTCGTCTAACCCATAACTGGAGAACATTGGCCGTATATTCATCAATTCCTGCAATACTAGATCAACTCTGGCTATGTGTGAAGGCCATATGGACTGTTATACATCAATAACCAAAGCCTCTTTTTTTTAAAGCATACATGTTTAATATTGTTATTACTTGACGTGCTACTGATATCATTCTTTTCCTCGTCTTTCAGAATGCTGTATTTTCAACCTTCGTGTTATAATAAATTTGGCTTTAATATGTCTTGTTCTTGGTCCCGCATTCTGAGGGATCAATAATATGCTTACTATATAACTATTGAATTAACTATCTAGCTTGATGGAAGAGTAATGAGTATATAACCAAAGAGTAAGAGGATTCAAGATTCGTTATTTAAGGTATCTGACTACGTTCGGAACCATGATTGCAAAAATACTCATAAATGTATAATTTTCATGATATTTAGAGTCAATTAGATTAGAATGCATGTATAAAATTGTTTTAAGGACATTATGACAAAAAAAATTATTTAAATACTATATTTTGGCAAAAAATTAACTTAGAATAACCTTTTTTCCAAATCTTCTCCTTTTGTGAAAAATGCTTCTATTGTATTAATATTTTGCCTGTATATAGCTCAGACAACTGTACAGAGGCTCAACTATGAGTTTTGAAAAATTCAAATTATTTTCAGAGTTACAACCATTTGAAATAATTATCGGAGTATTTTCTTAAAATTTCTCTCTTCTTTTTTCGTAAAACATGGATAAATCGACTTCCGAGTTATGCATTTCAAAAATTCTAGTTGAGCCTCTGTACAGAGGTCTGAGCTGAATACAGGCAAAATATTAATACAATAGAAGCATTTTTTACAAAAGGAGAACATTTGGAAAAAAGGTTATTCTAAGTTAATTTTTTGCCAAAATATTGTATTTAAACATTTTGTTTTTGTCATAATGTTCTTAAAACAATTTTATACATGTATTCTAATCTAAGTGACACTAAATATCATAAATATTATCCATTTACACGCTTTTGCAAAATCACGGTTCCGAACGTAGTCGGATACCTTAAAATAAAAACTATTGTACAATAGGATTTATTAAATCTGTCTGCTTCAAAATCTTTGCATTGGCATGGTATAAATTAGTTCAAAATCACAAAGCATAATGCGCTAAACAGCCTTACATTTAAGAAAAAATAAACCAGAAACATTCAACAAACAAGTATAAATTTAATAATTCAACTTAGAGAGCTACATGCATACGGGAGAAGATTATAAACAATGTCACTTATTATTTGTCATTTCTTATTAAATTACTTTGGTATTTAAACTAACTTTTGTTGAAAAAACTTATAAATGCAGGAGAAAAGAGTTTTGAATCCACTATTATTATCTTGAATAAATTCTTTTTAAATAAGCTTATAAAGAATAGTAAACAGTCTAATAATTCGAATTAACGTACTTCTTTTAATTAGAAAAAAAAAATAACGTTTGCAAAATGTTACAAAAATTGCAGTTATTATAGATATATCATTTCTGTTCAAATGTGTGGCATTTCAAAGTCAATTTTGATAATATCTTGGCAAGAGGAAGATCGACTCTGATAGATCAATAAAAGTTTCTTATTGAAATTGATTTTCAGTCATTGACGGAACAAAAAGACTGCCTATGCATTCATTAGAAATAGGTAGATTAATTTTTAATAGTACCTATACTCTCTGTTGAAAGCTAAAAAATCTTTGAAGACTGGCAAAACTTCATAAAAGAAATACTTTCCATCATTTAAAGCTCAGTAGAATATGTAACAAAGAATTAGACTAAGTGAGAGAGAGAGTTTATTAAGGTCACACTATGAAACAACACGAAGGCTATTAGTGACTTACCTGAAAATTGTAAACCTCGGTCAAGTGACGAGGAGGACACCTGAGCTGGCAAACCTCTCTCCTTCCTACTACATCCCACTAATGGAAGGATATTGAGACATTACAAATTCAATGTGCATCAGAACCCTCTACACGGCGAGTTATAAAACCTCTGACAATAGAGTTCGGTGAATGAAGTCAGAGCGGCCAATCTGGCAACACTGGCGAAACGAAACGCTGCACATGCATAGCGGCAGGTGTTGACCATCAACCCACCCACCCTCGTTGTTCAGTTGAGCGTTCTTTGTGTTTCGGGCAAGACTTGTTTTACAAAGTGGTTGTTTGGTGCGTTGGTTCTTAACTGAGATCAAGGAAATGAACGAACAAAAGATCAATTTAAAGTTTTATTTTAAACTTGTCAAGACACCGAAAGAAACTTATGCTACGTTGGTACGTGTTTATGAAGATCAAGCACTGTCCAAGAAGTGTGTATACGAGTGGTTCACCCGTTTTCGAGAAGGCCGGGAAAGTGTTTCTAATAACCCTGTTAGTGGAAGACAGGCGACTTCTATCAGTGACGAAAACATTGAGAAAGTGAAGAAATTAATCACTAAAGATCGTCAATTAACTGTGTGCATGATAGCTGATGAACTGCAGATTAACCGGGAATCCGTGTGGCAAATCCTTACCGAGAATTTAGGGATTAGAAACACGTGTTATCGATGTTGACGATAGTCCTAACATCCAACGAAAGTGACGAGACTTTTGAACTCCATCCCAAAAGAAGACTTCTTGCAAAGTTTCCAGGACATGTATAGCATTTCTCAATGGTGCATAGTTATGGGAGGTGACTATTTCGAAGGACAGTAATGTAACATTCGCTAATATTTCATCTACGTTAATGTTACAGGACTATTCACCGAAATTTATTGTCAGAGGTTGTATAATGAAGAATGGTATTACAATAGAACTTGAACTGTTCAATCAGCAGAATATCCTAACATTTTATGTGTAAAACAAGTGTAAAACAAGCTTAAATGTAGAATAAAATCTAATCTACTTTCCATGTAAATTTATGTGCTAAATAATCTTTAATCCTTAATCATTTAATGCTATAATGGTCACGATTTAGTCTCGAAAGGAGACATCACAGTACTAGTATTGAAAAAATTAATTTAAAAAGAAAAGATAAGAGCTTCAACATTTCTTTTCGTAATTTAATTTTCTGGACAGTATATCCAATAACGTTTAATTCACTTAAAAATAAAAAGGTCTCGAAGCTTTTAAACAAGAAATACGATAATCCCTTAACTATTATTTAAAGATACCAAAAAATAATTAAAAGTTCAGTTCAATTCGAATTTCCTTAGTTAATTCTTACACACACATTCGATTGAAACCGTCTACTCCAACCAACGATAAAAACACATCGAGACGTTTTAAGGGGAAAAAATCAAATAAACTTCATTAAATCTCCTTGTTTAAACACAGACCTGAATAATTCAAGAGATGGAAAAGGAATTGCAAATGAGCGGCGTCTTTGATGGGAGGTTTTCAAAGGGATGGCGTGAATGTTTAATTAAGCTTCTTGAAGCTAAACCACTCGATAAACTAAGTTTAATCTCCAGCCATGTCGGGTTTCGATTACGTAACTCAATGAGTGGCGTCTTTCTCTGATATTTATAAATTATTCCATTGAGAGAGAAGGGGGAGCTTATTGAAACGCAGATCAGCTGAGAACATAGTAATCACTCTAGCCTACTTTAAGGAGAATGATGCGATGAAAAAAAAATGCAGGAGGAATAAGTGAAAGCACGTGAAGGCTATATTGTGTGGAGATTTTTCAATTCCTACTATTAGCTCACACTCTATATATTTATTTATTTATTTATCTTGGGGGAATTCTCAATCGTTAATAAAATACATTTTAAAGCTCTCAATTGAGATGAAATTTTATATATGTAACTGTTTTGGATGACAATACAATAATTTAATAATAATTAATAAAAATTAATTGATTAAAACTAATTATTTAAAAAATTACAAATACAGCCACGTTGGCATCATTTTTGGCGACTTGGGTCAAAACTTGAAAAGATTTTTTTTTTCTCACGAGTTAAAGTATTCAGTTGAACTGAAATTTTATATACACGATTGCTTTGAATGACAATACGATTCTTTAATGAGAATGAATAAAAATGAATTACCACTTAATGTTGTGATTCTGTCCTATGTATATACATATTTATATTAATTGTAACTGTTTAATAAAAAGTAACTACAAATTAAATTTTTTGTTTGTTGATCTAAGTAGGAATTGAATTAAAAAAAAATTTTATATTACTTGTTTAAAACGCAAAATATAGTTCTTGGGATGCCTAACAACTGAACTAACAAAAGTTTTAATTTAAAGACCTATTTTCGTTTAAAAGAGTTTATTCTTAAAAAATTTCAAAAAAATTCTAAAAGTTTGAAATAAGATAAATTATAAATCAGCGTTGCATATCCGTTCATTTAATTAACAAGTAATATAAAAAAAAAAGATTTTTTTAAAGTTAATTTTTACTTCGGTCAACAAAGAAAAATTTTATTTTAGTTAATTAAATTTAATTAAGGAATTAATGTTTGAAAAAACTGTTTTTACATCAAGTGTCATCCACTACAAGTTTAAAAAAATGTATTTGAACTTAATGGATGTAAAAAAAAAAGTATTTGAAACCAAGAAAAAATTCGTTAGAAAAACTTACATGCGCCATCAGTTGGTGCTAATTCGAACGTCGTCAGAAATAACGCAGAATAAATTTAAAATCAAAAAATAAAATTTAATTAACGAATTAATATTTGAAAAAACTGTATTAACATCAAGTGTCATCCACTAAAAGTTTAAAAAAATGTTTTTTAACTTGAATGGATCAATAGAAATTATTTTATTAACGATTGAAAATTGAATGATATATATTTACATGAATGTACAAAGGGAGACAGTGAAAACCAATATAAGGAATTGAAAAATAATAAAGATGAGATACCTTTTTGATTTTTGTATCTTTAGTAAAGTCATATATTATGAGCTTTTGACATGTAACCTCTATGATTGATATTATGGAGATTTTAATTTTTTGTGAAAATTAATTATTGCATTTTCTATTAATAAAGAAAATTACTACAAATCTATTTTGTATAATAGTGTTGTTTGCATTATTTCTTTCACTATGAATTCACCTCTTTAAATAGTACTATCAAATATTGCAACACTCTAGGCTTAGTTTTATAAAGTCATTTAGCAGAATATTCAAAGTTAAGAAGAGAGTATGGGTTATTTAAGTATCCCTTTAAGATCCGAAATATTTTTATCTTTAGATATTAAATTTTTCTGGTTATTTTCACTATATTAAACCCAATGACATTAGAAATAATCATTTTAAAAATTTTTATTCTTGTCCTCCCCCCTCCACGCGGACTTAGATGGTATCCGCATGATTGTGTGGATTGGGTTTTTTCTGTGAATTCATCACCTGCGAAATTTTACTAGTAATTACATTTTTCACTAACTACATTTATAGAGCACAATTAATATTTTTATAATTTTACAGTTATTTAAACGTTAAGACAGAAATGTATAGCAAATCAAATAGAAATATATTGATAATTACCTTTTTGCAACGGATAAAAAGGCTACATGTATCCGTTGTATTTATAAACGAAGCTAGACTTGCCAGCTGAAAGCAAAACATGGACTACAACCACCGTCTGTAGATAAAAAGTGATACTTTACACCTGAAGTAGGCATTAAGTCGATCGCGATGGACAGGTGGACCGCCAAGACATTTTGGACAGCATGACTGGAGTAAATTCTTTGCACAATGCATGCGACTATCTGTAAACTAGGGGTCTTCAACCCACGGCCCGCCAGCCATGAATGGCCTACTGAAGGTAGCTTAGTGGCCGTTGCTTTGAATTTGAGGTAATTTTTTTAAAAAATTCCTTTGTTTTTGTCGTAAAAAAAACTCCATTTATTCTGCTATTCTTGATATTTAAGACATTTCATTGATGTGTTTCATATCCATTTGAGATAAAAAAAAAATTCTGAAAATGACGAATTTTTAAAAAATTTCTGTGTATCTTAAACAATTTCAAACTTAAAAAATCTGACTATGCATAAAATCTCAGAAATTTTCAGAAAAGGGTGGACTCTTATCTTTAACAGGTCTGCAAAGCGTTTTAATTCGACTTTTATTTAACTTTTTTTTGAAACTTTTTTTATATAAATTTCCTGACTGCAATATTTTTTAGTTGTCGTGTGGCCCACGGATCACTACTAATTTATTGATCTGGTCCACTGATCATCCTAAATGTAATTATTTGGGGCTTCAGAGTGAAAGGTTAAGGTATCCGACTACGTTCGGAAATGTGATTTTAAAAAGGCGCATAAATGGATAATTTTCATGATATTCAGTGTCACTTAGATTAGAATACATGTATAAAATTGTTTTAAGGACACACACAACATTTTGATAAAAAAAAATTATTTAAATACAATATTTCGGCAAAAAATTAACCTAGAATAACCTTTTTTTCAAAATGTTCTCCTTTTGTAAAAAATACTTCTATTATAATAATATTTTGTCTGTATATAGCTCAGACATCTGTACAGAGGCTCAACTATGTGTCATTTCTGAAAAATTCACATTATTTTTAGAGTTACAATCATTTGAAATAATTATCAGAGTTTTTTTTTTCTTAAAATTTCTCCCCTCTGTTGTCGTAAAACACGGATAAACCCACTTCTAAGTTATATATTTCAAAAATTCTAGTGGAACCTCTGTACAGAGGTCTGAGGTATATATAAGCAAAATATTATTATAATAGACGCATTTTTCGCAAAAGGAGAATATTTTGAAAATGGGTCATTCTATACTCATTTTTTGTCAAAATATTGTATTTAAATAATTTGTTATTGTAATACTATTCTTAAGACAATTTTATATACATTTTCTAATCTAAGTGAAATTAAATATCATATATATTATCCATTTATACGTTTTTGCAAAACCACGGTTCTGAACGTAGTCGGATACCTTAAAGACTCTTAGTGCAGACGACACATGCACCATTATTGGAAGCGCACGATGACACTTAACACATTCTCTTTGTCTATAGGGTGAATATGTGATCACCAAGATGCCAGCCGAAGAAATGGTTTCCTCCTACATGCCGACTAAAGGAGAAAATAAA
Source organism: Trichonephila inaurata madagascariensis (assembly GCA_019973955.1). Taxonomy (NCBI): domain Eukaryota; kingdom Metazoa; phylum Arthropoda; class Arachnida; order Araneae; family Nephilidae; genus Trichonephila; species Trichonephila inaurata. The sequence continues at coordinate 34,241 of BMAV01027486.1, read as the reverse complement.
CGTTGATAACACGGAATTGGCTACTGAAACATCACGCGAGATATTCAAGATTGGGGAGAACAGTATGCAGTCTTCTACTGAGACTATAACTCGAGAACTATCGAAAAATGAAAATGATTTATTTTTTAATGTATTTTCAATTGTTTGACAATAAATGCATAATCTGATATCAATAAATTTGTGGGTATAATTATTTTTATATTTTACGTTTTGCCTGAAAAAATTGGTTTTAAAACAGTAAGTTTTTTTTATTGTAGTTATGTAAGTACAAATTCTGTATTTATTATTGCAATAGTATAAATATTGTTGAGCTTTTTTTAGATCCCCACATCTACGCCACTAGACGAACCGCAACACCTTGAAAAAAATTAGACCTACCATGTAAATTCTGGCCACCCCTTATTTACACTTTCTGCGAACCCACTCAATCATTCAATTCGGAGTTTTCTTACATAAAACTATTCCAGAAGCAAAAACGTAGAAAAATATCTAACTTACGCTATCGTATGGGTTGGGTCTTGAAGGGTTACATGGATGATTATGAGGAGTTGTTTTTTTTTAAAGCAAAATGTACTTGCTTAGATGCTTAACAAATAATCTAAATAACGCTTTAATTTAAATTCCTATTATCATTTAAAATAATCTACTTCTAAATTTTTTTTTAAAAATCTTAAAGTTTGGAAAAAGATGAAATGTACTCTGCGACACATATATGTCCATTCATTTAATTAAAAATAATAAGGATGATACATTTTTGATTTTTATATCTTTAATAAAGTCCTATGTTATGAGTTCTTGACATTTTACCCATATTATATATATCGATATTATGGAGTTTTTATTTTTTTATGAAAAATTGATTAATTTTTTATTTTCTGTAATAAAGAAAATTACTGCAACTCTATTTTGTAAAATAGAGTTGTTTGCATTATTTCTTTAATTTTGAATACGCCTTTTTAAATAGTGCAATCAATTATTGCATCACTTAGTCTCTTGGTGTTATTTTTGGCAGAATATTCAAAGTTAAGAAGAGAGAATGGGTTATTTCAATATAGGGTAAAGGTATATCAATTTCTTTTATGAAGAGTTTATTAAGTTCGATGTTTGTTCGTGTGTTTGTGTATTTGTTCGTGTGTTCGTGTGTTTGTTTGTTTGCCTGCCTGCCTGTATGTCTGCCTGTCTGTTTGCTTCCTTGCTTTTTTTTTTTTTTTTTTTTTTTTTTGCTTACTTCTTTTGCGTAAACAGAAAATTATTTTACAATTGAAATAAGTGTAAACATATTTTTAACCAATTATCGTGATTGATTAAATGATTTTTTTTTAAACTGGACTTTAGGCTTTACATATCAAAAAGCAAGAAAAAAACGAGATCCAATCAAAAGAAAGAGAATTAAGTTTATTACGAATGCAAAGTATTTTTAATGAAACAATTTTACTACATGATCTTTTTTGAAAACGGCATGTAAGAAATCACATGAACATAAATTTTATTTAACTTACGTCACACTGTTAAGTAACACGAGGGCTATATTGGCGACGAACTTCGTAAATTTTAAACATGATCAAGTGACGAGGAAACCTGAATTGGCTCTCTCTGTATGAAACTCCTCACCACACCAACAGGAGGCTTTGAGCCTTGGTAGATTTACAAACTTAATTTGCATCAAACCATCTACAAAGCAGTCTTCAGTTGCCCTAAATTTGGAACCCGTAATTCGACAACGCCAGCCACGTATTCGTGACCATGACCTTTGGGCTCCTACGTGATCATAAAAGCAGATTGCCCAAAGTTAAATGCGCTTGATTTAATGTCGTTGCAAGATCTTTACAAAATAAAATAAAAGGTTTTTTTCCTTATTTATAATTGACCTAATAATAAAGCCAGGGGATTTGAGTGGAAGAAAAATAGTGTTCTTTGGAAATTCAGAATTTTATAATTTATAGTTCAATATTTTCTATTGTAACCAAACAAAACTTTTAACTTGGATTACATTTTAAAGCACTGTTTTAACACCTGATCGGAAAATCAACGATGTTATCATTTAAATATTATAGAATAAAGACTGCAAATATATAAATTCTTAGTGGCCTATTATTACGTGACAACAGTGTATTTTTTCTTCAAGCAAATAAAACTTAATAATATTTATAAAACACTATTTTATATCAATCTATTTTGATCTAATGTAATGAATACAAAACATTATTTTTAAAGAGCTGAAGGAATCATTATTTACCCAGAAACTGTGTTATGCTGAACTTAAGATGTATCCTACTGCCACTCCAACAACATTTAATATTTAAGTAGCCCGAAAACACTCTAGGCCTTAACTTCATCGAAAACTTGTGTTGAGAGGAATAGGAAAAGTTGAATAACCTTGTATGTGAGAAACAGTTGAAAGACCTTATTATGATTTCATACCATGAAGTACACCTAAAGCATCTGTGAAATATCGTACCTATACTTCAGAAATACGTACCTGCAATCAGAGCTCGGAAAAGAGTATCATTAAAAGCTTATTACACAGCACCCCCGCATCCCTCCAATATTTCCGATATTTTTTTTCTTTTACAGTGCATCAGAGTTGTATGCAATGTCTACATGTGTAGCACGAACGATTTTGAATGTTTGGTTATAGAAGTTTTTCTCGTTGTCTTTAGGCGTCTACTTTAACTGTAAGTTTCAGAGAGAGAGAGTTTGTGCTTACATTTATAAAGCTTCGTTTTTCTTAGTTCTTGTGTGATTTTTTTTATAGTATTATACTTACGATTTCCTTTCTTTTCTAACATATATAATCAACTCTCTTTTAATTTTACTTAAAACACATGCTATTTTAAAATTTTATAACCATTAAGTCAATTGTTTTTTTCAAAGGCATATTTTACTGCAATCAATAGTATTCGAAATTGCGAAGAAAAAAAAAACCTTTTCATCTCTTCTTCTTTCCCCTTTTTTGGTCCCCCCCCCCCCAAAAAAAAAGTTTTGATAAACATGTCAGAGAGATTCGATATCATTGAGATAGGTCTGATAAGCATATTAAAACACCCACAATCGAATCCTCAAAATAATATAAAAATTTATCTTAAGTCAATGAGAACGAAAAAATGTATACCTCGTGTATTCAGCATTTAGAAATTTCCTATTTTTTTCTAGCTTTCTATTATTATTACGTAACAAATCTAAGGAAAAACTATTCCAATTTTTTGTTTAACTTAATATCTCTCATAAGTAATTTGTAACCGAATTTATGTTTTAATCATTAGTTAAAAAACAACAAAAATACACGCA
>BMAV01027486.1:9560-20953 GCA_019973955.1 Trichonephila inaurata madagascariensis | reverse complement strand
TCTAGATTATATGATAAATATAAAAAGTTAGCTCTCGGATTCCCCGGATTTTGTATAATAAATAAGCATTAGAGGTAAGATTATTGTCGAAAACTAGTTAGCAAGTTCAGACATGACAAAAATGTTAATTACAATACACCTGACACTTTCCAAATAGTTTTTCTATAAAAATAAAGAAAATAAGTGACCTAGAAATAATAAAAGAATTCTTTATGAAAAACTCATAAAAAAAAGGAGCTCTACATTGATGTTTGTTCATGATAAATGCATAACAATAAACAAATTTCATCTGGCTGCAAAGTAGGTCATGTATTTACAAAAGTCGTTTTGAATTTTTCATTAATGTGATGTAATTTTTCTTTTTCATTTTATATATTAATATTCTGTACACGCATACTTTTGTTAGTTTAAAAATTAGATTTAAGGGTGGTGCTCAGAATCAAAATGTCATATTTTTATGTACGAGTCCCCTTTTGAATAAAAATGGGCAACGATGCATTACTCGAAAAAAATTACGCTGGAAAAATTATTGTAAGTTAATAATTTACGTAACACAAGAGTTTCCAGAAATTGTGATAGCGAATGGGAATTTGTTTGAAAGGTGACGAACAAATGGAGATGTGAGTGGAAAATTACATTAATGAACTAGATAAGCATGTATTATTATAGCAACTCTAATGAATTATTGCAACAATTAATGTATTTAAGGTTAATTTCTTTAACTTTTTGTATCGCTATAAGATATATGAATTTATTTTCAATAATACTGCATGGATTCACGGAATAATATAATGCTTCAATAGTTATAACATATAGGAAAAAAGGAAGGGTAAAAAATTGTAAATAATTATATGTTTTCTTTATGCAAATTCCATTAAAAAACAAAAAATAATAATGAAAAGAAAAATCTGAGCTCTTAATGGAGAAGAATTTACTTCAGTATGCAACATAATTTTAATTTTTTGCAATTTCTCAAGGCTTAAGAAAAGAAATAGTCATAGGGTTGGGATCTGTGGAATGTAAATAGAATGGCAAATTTTAATGTCTCAAAGAGAGACTTTAAGAAAAAAACCTTTGAAACTTAAAAGATTGGACGAAACCCAGAATCCGGGTATGAAATTTCTTGATGTGATTATTACATACCGAAAGGCAGAAAATGAGTGGTGTAATTATTTCATTTTATTATCCTTACAAAATAACAACTAAACTATTTCGGATTCTTACGATTACCATTCTCTATTTCTACTTCACATGTGTTTCTGTTTCTGATCGTAAGAGAGTTTCGTGGATATTATTAGGGGATTAGGTAGAATATACACTGGCCTCCAAAAGTTAAGGAACCACCAGATTTATTTTTAGTCTAATTTACAAATGAATGAATGTAGAATCTACAAACTTAAAGGAAATGTGCATTAAACAGTTATTCATTGAATGCGCCATAGAAATTTATCTAAGTGTAATACAAAAAAAATGAGTAACAACGAACAAAAAAGCATTCTTGGTGGAAAAGTCTATACTTGGAGTAAGCGGCATAAAACATTTTTAAGTGGTAAAATGTCATAGAAACATTCTAAAAAAGGATTCTAATAATATGTCCATTCCTATAAATTGAATGCATTAGCAGCATCTACTTTGCATGCCGTCTGTGGCGGTTTGCTTCTCAGTAATCCCTAAAGGGAAATATGTGTGAACCTTCCCTAACCGATGGGGGGATTCAAGTTAGTCTGTAAGCAACTTTGGCAGAAAACGAAACCCCCGAAATCGATGGGTGTGCCTACCCACAAAATAGTAATTTTCAATTGTTTATGTGTCGTGTGTGTCGTTATAATAAATATTTTAAGAACCGAAAAATAAGGGCTGATATCTTGAACACGCAAGAAATAAGCGACACTGTCAGTTATGTTTTCAGAGACCGAAATAGGAAGCGAAGACCAGACACTAAGTAAGTCTTGTTCCAGCTCATGCAAATGACCTTGGATGAAGACTTAAAGCAGCAACCTGTCAGGTAGCATAATCCCAAAGAAGTTTTTTTTTTCGTATTCAAGTCTGGAGATTGAGCTAGTCATTCTATTCGCTCCAAACTGAGACTCTCCTCTACAAGCTCAGCTCGGTTAGGTCATGCATTAATATCCATCAGTATGACATCGTTACCAATAGAACCACCATATGGTCGGACATATGGATCAAGGATCATATCCCAATATCTCACACCAGAGTTCTTCCATTGGCGTCAGTGTTACCACCATGGGAGATCCCTGCCCCAACTATGATTCCACCCCCTCTATAAGTGTATCTTTAAATATTGTTAGACTGATGGTTTCTGGTGTATTGTTCCTTCCAGATTAGTAGACGCCCTGAATCACTCTCCATTGAATATCTAGACTCGTCTGTGAAGAGTACAGAAGCCCATTGCTGTCTGGCCCAGGAAACGTGTTCTCTTGCCCTTAATGAGCAGGTCCTTCTCTGTCGTTTGTTGAGAGGGACACACAGAACGAGTTGTCTTTCATAGAGACCTGCATTGCAAAAGCGTTTTCACACCTTCTTTCTGATGCTATAAAGTTATGACGGGGCTTTATCGCGCCTTCTCACTAATCCTCTTGGGGAATCTTTGGGGCCAGAATGGCATTATTTCAATCCAACCCTCTCAAGAAGAAACCGCGATATGCAGATTATTGATTAGATATATAGGGCAGCTTTAGTATTCGCGAGTGAGTAAGATAGAAGTCGGATAGAAGCCGGATAGTAGAATAGAAGACGGATAGTAATAGAATTTAAGAATAATAGTAGAAGAATAGAATACAAGAAGAGAACGAAAGCTGAGGTGCTGATCACCGTGAGATATTGGTAAGAGATTGATTATAGAAGAGTATTATAGAAGAGTAATTATTGCTTATTAAGGAATCTACAGTAGATAAAAATTCTGAGGTTAATTTCTCATAAAGATAGTGATTAGGATTTCAGGCGCTATTTACTTAGAATTGATAATTATGTAGTATCACTCCTGACCATATCCCTCTAGTAAGACTTCTGTTGCATTGATCAATATATATTTAGACAATAATAAATTAGATTTATTATGGAGAATTTGAGTGATCAATCATTTATTCCTACAAATCTAGGTCGCGTAGATGAAGAGATGATACCCCCCGGCCACGGGGTATCACAAAGTGGTCTGCAACAAGCTCCGGTACTGTAGTGGTTTTCTTCTTCAAGTCGAAAGAGATAGAATTGGAGCCAATTCGAGACGTCTGCCTGATGCTTGACACGTCTAGCAGCATCAGTCTGTGACAACCCCATTCCCATCCTTCCAACTTTCCGTCACTTTAACGAATCTATTAAACGACTTCTCTTAGCCATTTCTAACCTGTACTGACTATTAAACGAATCTGCCAACAACAGTAAGAAATCAATGAAACTTACACGCGAAATTACGAAAGTTTGGTATTTCCTTATTTTTCTCGCACTCATATGTTACATGTTCTTTTCTATAAAACAAAATGGGTAACTGTCATTTTTGCTCAAGTTTTCTTTTTAAAGTTCGTTGTTATGATTCATATCAACTATAAATTTTACTATTAATTCCATTTTTATGGTGAGATTCGGAAAACATGTTGTACCTCAACTTTTGGAGGCCAGAGTATTTTAACGGTACAGATTCATACTGGTTTTCCCTTTTTAACAAGCGTGGTGATAGTTAAAATACGTAAGAAATTAACTATACATTAAAAAAAGAATGAAAACTACATTTACTTTTTCGAATTTTTCCCCTGAACGTAGAAACGAATTTCATGAAATATTGGACTTTAATGACATGAGAAATCCAAATGCAGTGAAACCATTTTAATATGCTATGCATCTTACTTTTATAACAGCTGTATTTATATACAATATGGTTCATATATTTTACAATTATAATACTTTTTTCCAACTTTTTCCTACATTCCTAGAACTGAAAAAAATTATCACAATCTTTGGATGAAAAGAACTTCGAAATGTAGTAGATAGAACATATATATATTGTAGATGTGTTTGAGACATCCATTTAATACTAAGTGACCCACATTTTAAACTTCCAAAATTCAAAAATCTTTCGTGAGAATCTTACGAAATATAAAATTTAGATTAACTTAATGAAGATTAAAACTAGTAAGCAAAAAAGTCTTTGCAAGTCAGTTGCAATCAATAACAGTGATATTAATAAGTACAGAATGATAGAGCTGGTTTAAAAAATGCCAAATAAACTGATTATGCTATCTGACATATTATCAGGAAATAAGAATAAATGTATTTTCTGCTGCTTTGTTTAACTATGGGATTATATAATGCAATAAGATCAAAATTATAATAATAGCTCTCACAGCATCGAAATAAAATTAATTCATGATACATCCTTATATTATTTTTTAAAAAATTTCGAGTACTTTTCATTTACATTAAGATAAGTCATAAACTTTAACAATAATTAAGATTTCCGACTACATTCGGAACCGTGATTTTGCAAAAGCATATAAATGGATCATATTTATGATATTTAGTGTCACTTAGATTAGAAAATGTATATAAAATTGTTATATGAATAGTATTACAATAAAAAATTATTTAAGTACAATATTTTGATAAAAAATGAACATAAAATGACCCATTTTCAAAATATTTTCCTTTTGCCAAAAATGCTTCTATTATAATAATATTTTGCCTGTCTATAGCTCAAACCTCTGTACAGAGACTCAACTAGAATTTTTGAAATATATAACTTAGAAGTGGGTTTATCCAAGTTTTACTACATCAGAGTGAAGAAATTTTAAGAAAAAATACGCCGATAATTATTTCAATGGGTTGTAACTCTGAAAATAATGTGAATGTTTCAAAAAGAAATAGTTCAGACTCTCTGGAGAAGTCTTTACTTCATATAAGCACACACACACACAAAATATATTTATTTTAGAAGCATTTTTTTATAAAAGGAGAACATTTTGAAAAAAGGTTATTTTAAATAAATTTTTTGCCAAAATACTGTATTTAAATATTTTTTTTTGTCAAAATGTTCTTAAAACAATTTTATACATGTATTCTAATCTAAGGGACACTAAATATCATGAAAATCATCCATTTATGCGCTTTTTTTCAAAATCACGGTTCCGAAAATAGTCGGATACCTTAACGCAAATTTTTATTCAAAAAAAAAAAAAAAAAAACAGTGATAAATGCAGCTTTATTGTAGAACCAACGACGAAAAAAAGCAAAATTGAAAACTTATTTTTCACCTCTAATGTCAGTTGACATTATCCCGTAATGAGCTCGATACTGTGTTGACGAATGAATAGAATGCAATACCGCAAGACATGGGACGCCATCTGGAATGCCTGATGCCTAAATGAGGTGACGCCCTAACGAGGGGATTCTGTTAATGAGTCTTAAATAATAGCCGGCGCTTCAAGTGTAATGGAGAGTGAGATCGTTACGAGGTGAGTTGCAACTATCCTTCTGCGCTCCTTTGTACTTGTATTTCAATGTAATGAATTAAAACTGGGTTGTTGCTTTCATTATTTTAAAGTGGTTTCAATACTTCAACGCAAATGTAGTAAATAACAACAAAAGTGAATCGAGTTACGTGTGTGCGCAGTGTTAAATGCAGCAAATATTAAATTATTAATTAAATTAATATTTAAGTGTATGTAACAGCAGAAAGATTAATGTATTTTCTGATTATCGGCACCCTACGAAAAATTGTCCCCTTATTAAAAAGATAGGGTCATCGAAATTTCTTCGATGAATCGAATTTACTATTTAATTGAATTTCTGAGTTAGGATTAGAGACAGGGGCGTAGAGCTACCGCTGTATCAGCCGTATCAATGATACGGGGCCCCAAGCTACAGGGGGCCAAACATGTATAACGACCAGTGGCGCACACAAGGGGGGGTCCTAGAGGTCCGAACTTCCCCCAAAGCCCTTGATTTTTTCCCCGATTAATTATAATTCTAACTATATAGTACGTAAAATTTAATTAAGTATTTGTTATTAATGATTAATTTTATTAATTAATGCTAATTACTTATTCAATAAGTTTTTTACTGTGTTTTGTTCCGGAAAATCGACAAAATCAAAAGAGCATGGTACAAGAATGGCGATCTTTCGCCCTCGGGGGCCGCCGGGGGCGGGGGGAAGTTCCGGTGGGCGCTACTGGTAGGCGCTAAAAATGGGCCCCGAAGGAGTTTTGATACGGTGCCCACACAGAACTAGCTACGCCAGTGATTAGAGAACAGTTGTGAAAAAGTTGTAATTGTATTTGAGAGTAATTTTATTTTCTCTAATTGCTTAAAAATTATATAATTATCAAATAATTGGTTATTGTATCTATGTCCCTCCGCTACGTTAACCGGAAAATACCACTCCGGAGAGTGTAGTTCAAAGTCTGGAAATATTCCTGTGAACTAAGCATTACACATCATCATTAAGGCTGTAAGACAGTGCTTTTCAAAGTTTCAACATTCGGGACTCAATATTCAATAATAATTTTCATCGCGCCCCCCTCATATAATAAAAAGGCATTGAATTCTCAATACTGTTATACTTTGATGCTAAAACTACGGTATGACTTTAACCTCTCAAGTGCCACCGGCTTAAATAATCGCTTCGCTCAGCCAAAGCGTTGTTTTACCAGGACGTATATGTATGTCTTTCCAAAGTACGATCTTCTATGTGCACTGCTATCCATAAAATTAGTCCGAGAGCTTTGGAATGCATTAAAAGGGCCCCCAATACAACACATACCGTGTGATACTTTGTGGTGTACGGGGATTTTATAATATTCTTCAATAAAAAAAATTAAAAAAATACAACACATAAGCATGTCTAAGTGGAAAACGGCTGACATTGAGAAGCGAATCGCGTAACTTTAAATCGGCAGTTAAGGGATTTATTATAATCCGTAGGCGTCACTGGTAATTATTAAACTTGTTCTTAACTTAGTTTTGTTAAATTAATTATAATACATTATGTAGCATCGATACATTTATAAGAGTAATATGTCAGTGTAGATGTGTATTTTATTTTTTATTATGTCAGAATGTATTTTATTTACTTTCAGTAAATAAATAATTTTTTTTTAAAATAATCTTTAGTGTTTCGACTTTTCAATATACTCGCGCCCCCCTCGTAGAGTTGTCATGCCCCTCAAGGGGGGGTGCGCCCACAGTTTGAGAAACGCTGCTGTAAGATCTATTTTTGCATGTAGCTTTTGAACAATCTAGAACCTGTTCATGATTTTAAAACAAGAAAAGAGATCTGTTGTACCAGAAACTTGCTCATTTGCCAAACAATTTTTATTTTTGGAGAAACTATAATAATAAAAATGTATTTTCTAGAAATCTTAAGACACAAATTGGCTTGGCTCAGGCTACTCAAAGAGAATCTAATTCTTTGGAATTAAACCAGGGCTATCTAATTTTATCTCCTCCTCCTTGTCCCTTAGACTTTTTGAATTTGAGTATAAATCTTGATCTTTTATTCAAAAATTATTAAAAATGAGCTATTCACATTTAATATAAACAATTACGGTTTGCTTCCGGGAAAATGAATTGATGCATGTCTACACTGACGGCTCTATGTCAGAGAGAGCCCGTGGAACTGGGAAGGGTATCCATAACGATCTTTTTAGTCTTATTTTCAATTGGGTTTTTGATGGTGAAATTGAAGTAGCTGTAATTGCTATTCAACATTAGAGGATTCGTGATCACTCTTTTGTGAAAACAATTATACTGTCAAATTCAAAAAGTGCACTTCAAGCCCTTCGGAATAATCAAATACAATCTATATTCTTGTCTACAATCTTGGATTGTAGACCTTTGCTTTAAGTTTCATTTTTAGACAACACCAAATTAAATTGAAATAAGTGTAAAAATAAGGTTAAATGAATGAGTATCCCCAGAAAATTCTGAGAATATATTAAAGGAGCTGGTTAATAACAGAAAATGGAGAAAAATCAATTGCAATCAATCTGTAAACAGTGATATTAATAAGTCCAAAATGATACAGCTGGTTTAGAAAATGCCAAATAGACAGATTATGCTATCGGACATATTATACGGAAACAACTAACTATTTTTTTTACCGCTTAGTTTAACTATGAGACTATCTAATGTAATAATGCCAAAATTATAATAATCCATAAGAAACATCAAAGAAAAAATACAAAATTGTATTTCATTTTATAAATGTGATGTATACGAGTTTCGAATAAATTTTAATATGAATTTTGTAACAAGAAGTGAAGGATAAATTGTAATTATGGTTAAATGGTTGAAAACATTTCAAAATTTTACTGTTATTTATTCGATCCTAATAATATAAAAATTTCACACGTCAGACTGACCACTTGACCGAAAGACATCTGCACATACACCCCAGCACCTAAGGTCACGGTAACTGAGATAAGCACAGTAGGCCTTGGCCCTCATGGGCTGTTACGCCACTGAATTCAGTTTAATAATATTAAGAAATATGAGTTAAATGAATTAGCGAAATAATCTCTTTTGGTCACTAGATGGCAGCACTAATGAAAAATATTTGAATTATTTTTTTAATTTTATGAAATCATGTGAGAAAATCAAATAGAAACGTTAGTGCTCAGAGAAAAAATTACAAAGGGATTGCTGTAGGGTAAGTGAAAAAAAATGCTTGTCTTAAAAGTTGTAAGAAATTGTACAGAATCTTATCGGCAGTACAAAACATAGTCTAACTAAAATTAAAAAAGTAATTTTTTTTACAAAAAGAATTTTTTTTTTATTGCAGCAGCATTGCATTAATATCTAAAAATTTAGAAAAAAAAATATTAGTAGATATCCGTATTTATTTTCGATACAAAACTTTCCCTAAAAACATCACGTTATGAATCTTTTTTATTAATCATAACAAATTTGTTAACTACTTTAGTTTTAAATTGAAATTAGGGTATAAGGTAAATTATGAAAGCCGTTGAAAGTTCTTTTCGTAAAAAAAGAAAGTCACAAAATTTGTTTTATAAAAACATTTACAGTAATTGTTGTAATATAATGTATTTCGAATCAATGTTAAATATAATTAAAAGATATGTGAATTTGAATGTAAGCAGAACTTGCCTCTTGAAAGTTTCTGGAAAAATATATATGTATATGAATAGAAATAAGCAAAATATGTACATATAGTTGTTATGAAATAATTTCAAAGAAAATAAAAAAAATTAATTTACTCAGAATATATAAAAAATGTTATATCTTACACACCTCACTTTTATTTGTGTCAAAAAAACATTTTAAAAAAAGGAGATGAAGCATTTTCATTTAAAATTTTGTTTTATTTTCTTACAGAAACTGTTAATTTTCCGTAAATAATGAAATGATACGTTTCGTAGAAATCAAGGGAAGTGTGTCTTAGAACTTTCCTATTCAAAGGATTATTCTTCGAGATTTTTTTTTTTTTTACTTTATCAGTTTCTTTTCTAGTAATATTTTTCATCAACATTGGGAAGAATTTTTAACAGATAATTTTGCTGAACTTTGAGAACTTTATGATTGCGTTGAAATAATGCACTGATTTCAAGGTACGGTGAGGTAATGCAAGATTATAGCACTTGCAATTGGCTTAAATTAAATATTATAAGATCTTCTCCTTAAATAGAATTCTAAAATTTTTAACCTTATACTTATACCTTTTATTTACAGTAGATGGCACCACGAGACGAATTCATTTTCCTTTCTAAGAAGGAGGTGATGAGAGTGTCATTAAAATCCCATCTGTTTAATCCAGGGGTGTCCACCCTAAATGACCTTGCGGGCCACTTGGGGTGGTCCGACGCCAAAAGCCCTCGTGTATGCGACGTTAATATTCAATCAATCAATCAACCGGGCCACTTCAGAAAAACATAATCTCGCGGGCGCATTTAAAAATATGTACCTTTATATCAGATTTGGAAACAAAAAAACATTTATTGGAGGGAAAATTTAAAACAAAATGAATTATTATTATTCTTTACACTATTTTTCATGTATACAGGCATAGATAATATAATAATGCAATGATCAAATAATGTTTAAAATATTACAGTTGTCATTTTCTTGAAAATTACTGTGTTCCTTTTGAATTGATCTTTCGTTACTCATTGTTGAAATTTGATTGTGCTGTCATTCGCAAACGATTAAGTTTACAATGCCCTTTATCTTAACCATCCTAAATATATTTTTTTAAAACTTTAAAAAATCACTCTGACTGCACCTTGCCTTTAGGGCACTCCAAACAGAAAAGGAGGAGGAGAAATGAAAGTCGTGAAATGGAAAAAAGAGAAATGAAAGTCGAGAAATGGAAAAAGGAGAAATGAAAGCACAGAGACTCATGTACCATCCATATTAAAGGATATGCATGATGTAATTCGGAATTTATTAAAAAAGAGTAATTTATTATAGTAAACAAATGTAATTGTTTGATAAAATATAAATCTATTTTAAGCTAAAGAACATTTCTATTATCAAAAAGGATTTATTTTAAAACAAGAACAGGTAACAGACAAATATATTGTAGATTTATGCAAATATATATAAATTTCCCCTCAAAAAAATTTCAAAATGAAAAAACTTTAAAAACCTGATATTTATAAAAACTTTTAAAGAGTCGGTGGGCCGCAACTTACGTACTGTTGGACACCCCTGGTTTAATCTAAGTCAGCGATACTCAACCTGCACCCCACGGGCCGCATGTGGCCCATCGGACCTTTCTGAGTGACTAGGTCATGGCCCGTTGCACTAAAAAATTCGATTATTTTTGAACAATGCATTAAAATTTAGCGAGAAATCAAGCAATTACAAAAATCAATTTTGCTATCGATGTCGTGCTGGTACGAATTGCGAGATCTTTTTCCTTTTTGTAAATGTAACGGTTAGCGAAAACAAATAACAGCAGAGTAACGACCATTTTATAGATGAATTTAATTTTTAATTAACACTCATGTCTTTCAAACGAAAAATATCTAAAGAATATATGTTCTTTTTCGAGACGATTGGGATCTTGACTATTTCGTAGAGAAAAACAGACATAGATTAACAACTTGTTTGAATTGTCGTGAAAATTTTATATTTAAAAATATAATTCTGTGTGCTCGTCACTTTACCACTAAACACAAATCTTGCAATGGCTCTTTTTCTCGATGATCTCTTTCAAAACAATATTTAAAAAAATATTCTTTGCAACAGCATCACAATATTGGGGGGAGGTGGGCTTGGGAGCCTTGATGAAAGGAAATCGAAGTAACCCCATAACTGGGTAAATAATGCATAAAACATTTATTTTTGTGAGTTGAGTTTCATAGTTTAATATAATTTTAAAATAAAATACAAAATTATGAGTCAAAAGCCCTCGAGTAGCT
>BMAV01027485.1:0-30166 GCA_019973955.1 Trichonephila inaurata madagascariensis | reverse complement strand
GCAAAGAATACTTTTAAACGGGAACATAGTTAACGCACATTTCTGTAATTTGCTGAAGGGAAAGATATAATTAACGTCATCTGAATGCGTTATTTGAGAAGTATGTGTGTTATCTTCCCAAAACACAGATAATGAGCGTAGAAGATCATCTCATGGTTAAAGGAACTTGATTACTTTGGAATTTCTCTCAGGCGAATTCTATTGACACTTTACTAAGCCGAAATGACTTAATATGCACAAATCTGATGCACTTTAGTTTATGGAACTGAAAGTGTCCTCTGAAAAAAGTTTACTTAGTAATATAAATGAAGCACTCCATTTCTTAAGTAGACCTAGAACAAATAAGGGGCAATTAAAATTCACAAAAACCCTTAAAGTAATTAATGATAATTTTTTACTTTTTTTATTTTATTATAATTATTTGGGATGTGGTTTTTATTATTTACAATGCGGACATTTAGTTTTTTTAAACGTGGGGAAATTTTTTTTCCGGCTTTTTTTTTTATTTTAAGAGCTGAAGCAAAAAACCTGATAATTGTATGGTAATTATGACCTTTTTATTTGAATGGAGTTAAAATAAGTTAATTACACTGCATATATTTAATAAAATTTTTGGGATGTTTTTTTATATTTCAAAAAACCCCCCCTTTCAAATGGGCTGCATTCTGGTAGTACAACCTTTGAAGACACGGTAAGTCCCCAAGTATGAAATCCCTTTCATTAGTGGCACCATCTAGTAGCGGCCCGAAGTACCAAATTTTTGACGCTTATATATAAATTTATTCATTTCAAGTTCTCTTCGGATGCTGAATTTCGCCGGGAGTACCAGGGCCAAATTGATACTATGGGAATCTTTTGCATGCCACAATCATGACATGCATGTCTACGATTTCCACATCCAGAAAATCTATTGACTCCTGCAGGGATTGAACCCTCAACCTTAGGCTTACGAGGTGGACACGCTATACCTTTCAGCCACCGAACTGAATTCTAAAACCTATTGTTTCCCCAAATTATCAAAAATTTATCTTCCACCTTACTATTTATAAATAATTATAGGTAATATTTTCCCATCATCCGACTCCTCTTTTCATTAAAGAAATTATCATTTGAAATCGCTATTTGCAACACGGACAACATCTGACCGTGTGAAAAACAACAATATTACGGAAATTGCTACGGATTTCTAGTGCCATGCAGACTGCAGTACATCCGACAACAACGGCACGGTGTATGGTGAAATGTACTTGCTATGAACATTAATGTTGAAATTATCCAAGAGATTATTTATTTGGGTCGAATATGGTGAATTCAGGCGTCAACGGAGCTCTTGCAAGTCATCGTTATGCTCTTCCAACCAATCCTAAGTCATTCTGGACATTTGGCATATTTTTTTGACATTTGACATGCTAAATATTCATAAAATATGCAATTTTCGAAATATAGAAGTCTTTGGCTTGAAAGCCAATGATCATTAATTTTTTATAGGTATGTGGATTGTGCGTTTTATCCATCACAGCAACGAAGAATATGTTCTAAAAGAAATTTATGTTTTCAACTTTTATGCTCTTTTTAAAGCAACTTTACGCTAACCAAGTTTTATTAATTTGTACGTTTACGTCCGGGGAAAGGGAAAACCCCGTTTTGTAAATTTCCATCAAAATTGCAACGTCAAGAAGGAAAGCAAATAACAAAACTTTACTTACACGTACACAATATAGTAGGAAGAAAACATGATTAAATTTGTATACGATTCGGGGATATACAAAAGATACGAAATTAGCACACACAGCTTTCTGGCAAAATAAACGGCTCTAACCCGGTTAGGCATCGATTTGAACTTGGCTTGGATGACAGCACAAGCAAGTCTATGCCGCACTTCTTTAACCGTAGTTGCTGTAGAATGGTAAGGTCCAGTCTCTTGGTAAACTATGATCAGATGCTTTCATTGGATGAGAGATCTGGAGAATGTGTTGGCCGAACACTTTTTGTGCTACACAATGGACAACATGTGATCTTGCATTATCTTGTTGAAAGAAGACGTCTCTGAGACCTTGAAGATAGGGCACAACAACCAGCCTTAAGATTTCAGAAATGTATCATTGTCTGTTTAGATAACCGACGACTCGAGCAAGAAATGATTCTGTCATGTGCATTACAGCTACGAATAAAGAAGTTCTCGTAATCTCAACACAATAACTGCCTATACCAGACATCGTCGCACTGTAGGAGAAGGTTCTTATCGTGTATCCTACTTCCTGACTCAAGTTTCAAGATCTACGATCCTACAAGGCCGATCTGACTGCATGTCTTGTCTTGTCGGGCATAAGGGTAGGATTCCGTTGATTATCTGTATGGCGTTCAATATGACCCTCTTGGATCCATCGGCTTAATCGACAGTCATTCGATTCCAACCAATTCGAATTGAAAATCGCAGAATGATAAATAACACTTTTAATTGCTCACAATTTGCAGCTATCGAATTTAGGCACGTGCACTTTCTCCTTATACGAAGCATAACAAGATCTTCCCACAAAACAATCAGCATTCAAATGCGATTTCTGAACGAGGAACCCGCGTTGCATAACTTTCCTTTTATACAAAGTTTTAGATGCTGTTCCTCCTGAGTTGCTCGGTTGCGCTTAAATGCTAATCATTTGAATATTTTAGCTTTGCGTGTGTATTTGATGTTTATATCATTTTACGTTTATGGTGTTGTGCAATTTTAATGGCCATCAATGTACACATTTATGTATGTGTATTCTTGTACATTTTATGACATAGATATATACTTGCTTATTTTTTAACATATATTTGTGCTATAGGAGCATAAACTGAAAACATATATATATTCATATAAATATAATTTGAATTGCAATTGTGATTAATAATAATAATGCATTCACGCGAGAAAAGTTTTTAGAATAATCTTCGACTAATAATAATCGAGACTATTGATTATATAAAATTAATAATATTGATGTATACCTGATTCGGTTCGAGAACGTACATTCATAGAAAGGATATGAAAATTTACTTAAACAATGAGAGAAACTTTTTTAGTTTTAAGATTTATTATTTGTGGACTTTTTATGTTATTTGACTTATAAATCCGATTTTTGTTTTGAAAGAAGGTATCTGCTTTTAAAATCTTCATTGCTGACTGGAGTAACACTGACACACACTAGTGCTATTTTTAGGCGGAGAAGAGAGTTGATACGCGTATATTAGAATTTTTATTTTATGTATTCCCTGATCTCCAAAATTTTTTGTTCTGAGATATGTTTTGCTGTTAATTTTTTTCTAAATTCCTTTTTATTTATTCTGTTTTTCAAACAGTAAAAGTAAAAGATAGTATTTTTTGTGTCATTAATTTATGACCTTTACAAAAGTACGTGGAATTGTTACAGCTAAGCAGTTCGAAATTTTTATTATTTATTGTTTAATTTTTCACAAAGCTTTTTACAAAATAAAGTATTTACTGTTTCATTTGTACTTACTGCATAGGATAAAGACCCATTCTTTCTATATCAGCTTTTCTTAGTTTCAAACCTTTGTCTCTAAATTGTGCCTCTACCTTTGCGAAATGAACTGAACTTATTGCCAAATAGGTATATCTATTGTTTGTATAAATTATTTGGTATTCCCTTTCGCAATCATGTCGCTTGCTATTACTCTCCACAACATGTTTCGGTAACATGACTTGATAATTTAACCTGGTTCCTCTTTTATCAAATATGTTTGTGTATTTTGCTAATAATATTATGGTTCTCCATAACATTTCTTTAAAAATTTATTTACTGGATTTTGTAAAAAGTTTATTTAACTTTGTGTTGTTGAATGATTTTTTTCAACTGAATTACATTTTCGAGAAAATCTATGTTATAAGTCATGTTTCTCTAAAGCTCACTATTTTTTAAATGTCAATGTTGTAAATTAAATGTAAAATGAATAGATGGCGCTGCAAGTCATCTGAGAATTTTTTTAGCTTGTAGAATCAGTTATGTAATGTTCTTTGTGCTGTATAAATATCTTCTCTGTGTGTCGTCTAATAAACCAAAATGTCTAAAAGGATGAACTGAATCATTGGAATAACATAAAAATATAATGGATAGTCAGCAACAAAACTCTAAAATTAACTTCAAAGTGTATTTTATACTGTAAATGTATATATGAGTATCAGATTTGAGATACAGAATCATTTGCATTATGTTTGGAGTTAAATTTAACCAAAGAGATCAAACACAATTTGTTTTATTTAAGTTATGTTCTTGCAGCCCCATTGCTTTTAATTTATTTAAATTAGGATTAATTTAAATTTTGTTAAAACTAATACAATATTTTAATGCCTTTTTCCAATTTTTGATATATTTTAATAGTTTTATCTTTCTACTCAGATGCATAAATTTTCGTACAAGCATCTACACAAATCAAATCTATAGTGCTTTCAGTATCAGTAAAAGCAGAATTTAGTTTGATTGTATAGTTAAAGAATTTGCTTCTAACTTTGTGGTTTCCTCTTCAAAATTAAGGCATTGAGTGGATGTGTATTCTTGAAATCGTAGTTAATCCTTCTATTAATTGTATTATGTTGAAAATCAAAAGGAGTAGTTATTGTCAGAAGGTTTCTTCCATCTGTTGCTTGTTGAAAAATGGTATTGTTTCGAATTATTATTTTCTTTCCTTCAATTTATATCAATGTTTCTTCCATTCTTAGAACTGAAAGAATAAATCTTATGAATTTCTCTAAACTGTAGATTCTCGCCAGTCTTCAATTTGAATTGAAGCTCTATTTTTAGTATTTATTCTCACACTTTCATGATTATCTTATTTAGTCATAAGTTTGTCTGGAATTTTCAGCCACGACTAATCACTAAGGAAGTGGTTCTTTTACAATTGGGTGGAACTTTACATCTAATTTAATCACAGATGATTTATTTTGATGTGTAACGTCGTGAGTAGTTAGCAAACAAGAAAATTTGTCACAGCCTCATTTTAAAACTAAAACAGTATTTAATAGAGCTTCATATGTTACTAAAGTCCAATAAATATGCCGCCGGGCGGACAGTCTATTTCACTGGAGTTCGATCTTTATTGAAAAGGCAAATCGCTAATCCCTTTCTTTCGGGGTCCTCTCAGATTACCCATCCCGGGCTCTACATCAAGTTTTCCATTCAGCGCTCGACTCCTTCTCACCCAGGTCTCTATCTGTGTCTCACCAGGGCTCGATCTCTTTTTTCCATCCAGGGCTCCATCACCTCACCCAGGTTTTTTTCTTCCTGTCTCACCAGGTTCTTCCAGGTTTTTCCTCTCCGCCGTCCTTTCTCCCAAAATCAATCCTTTTTAAACACCAGGAGTGGGTCCACAACACGCCCCTCGTCTTCCCCCATTGGCGGGCCAAAAAGGTCTGCCCCGTCCCGGGCACATTCCGTCTCCCCATTTGTGCGGAAACACAAACACATTTCCGTCTTCTGGAATCTAAAAGGCGCCATAATTTCATCCAACTCGAAACTCCTTTCATCACAACACCGGGCCTTATAGCCCCCTTCTCTAGGTACCGATTTTCATACAGGCTTCGGGCCATACGTCAACCTATTGTCACCGGCACTCTTTAGTTATTGTAAATTCCAGACTCGATGTTGCGTTTGTGAAGGCGTGACAATAACAATGACCCCTGGCCACGTGCTCTTATCACCCCAAAGTCTGTTTGGAGCCATAAACTTGCTTGAATAGATGGGTGAGGTTCACCCCAATCGAAGACGTCACAGATGATTTTAAAGGTCTTCCCAAACCCAAAAATTCATTTTGCGGGAAAAAGTTTTAATTTCGTATGCAAAATCAGTCTCAAGTAATCCTTTTTTAAAAAAAAACCCCCAAATCCCCCAAAAAAAAAAATTTTTTTTTAAAAAAAAAAACCCCCCTTTTTAAAAAAGGGTTTTTCCCATTTTTTTTTAAAATTTGGGGGAAAAATTTCCCCCAAAAAAAAATTTTTTTTTTTAAATTTGGGGTTTGGGGGTTTTAAAATTTTTTTTTTTTTTAAAAATTTTTTTAAAAAAAAATTTTTCCCAAATTTTTTAAAATTTCCCCCAAAAAAAAAAAAATTTTTTAAAGGTTTCAAAAATTTTTTTTTTTTAAAAAAATTTTTTTTTTTTTCCCTTTTTCCCGGGGGGGTTTTTTTTTTAAAAAATTTTTTTTTTTTTAAAAAAAAAAAATTTTTTTTTTTTTAAAAATTTTTTTTAAAAAGGGGGGAAAAAAAATTTTTTTTCCCTTAAAAATTTTTAAAAAATTTTTCCTTTTTAAAAAAAAAAAAAATTTTTTTTTTTAAAATTTTAAAAAACCCCCCTTTTAAATTAAAAATTTTTTTAAAATTTTTTTTAGGAAACCCTTTTAATTTTTTTTTTTTTCCCCGTTTTTTTAAAAAAATTTTTTTAAATTTGGTTTTTCCCATTTTTTCAAATTTTTTTTTAAAAAAAAAAAAAATTTTTAAAAATTTTTTTTTTTAAAATTTGTTTTTTAAATTTTTAAAAAAATTTTTTTTAAATTTTTTTTTTTTTGGGGCCCCCCCTTTTTTTTTTTAAAATTATTTTTTTTTTTTAAAAAATTTTTTTTTTTTAATTTTTTTAAAAGAAAAAAAATTTTTAAAAAATTTTTTTTTTTAAAAAATTTTTTTTTAAAAAAAAAAAATTTTTTTAAAAAAAAATTTTTTAAAAAAAAACCCAAAAAAAAAATTTAAATTTAAAAATTTTTTTTTTTGTTTCCTTTTAAATTTTTGGGGTTTCCCTTTTCCCTTTTAAAAAAAAAAATTTTTTTAAAAATTTACCCCTTAGGGGTTTTTTAAAAAAAAAATTTTTTTTAAAAAATTTTTTTTTAAAAAAAAAAATTTTTAAAAATTTTTTTAAAAAAAAAAACCCCCTAACTTTTTTTCCCCCTTTCCCCCCTTTTAATTTAAAAAATTTTTCTTTTTTTTCCCCTTTTTTTTTAAAAAATTTTTTGGATAAAAATTTTTTAAAATTAAAATTTTTTTTAAGAAAAAATTTTTAAATTTAAAAAAAATTTTTTTAAAAAAATTTTTAAAAAAAACCCCAAAAACCCTTTTTTAAAATGTTTTTTTTCCAAAACCCAAAAAATTTTTTTTTTTGGAAAAATTTTTTTTTAAAAAAAAAAAATTTTTTTAAAAAAAAAATTTTTTTGGGGGGTTTTTTTTATAAGCAAAAACCCCCCTTTTTTTAAAAAAAAATTTTTAAAAATTTTTTAAAAGAAAAATTTTTTTTAAAATTAAATAAAAAAAAAAAAAAACCCTTTAAAAAAGGGGAAAAAGGGGCCGGGGCCCCCCCCTTTTTTTTTTTTTTAAAAAAAAAAAAATTTTAAAAAATTTTTTTAAAAAAAAAAAATTTTTTTTTTTTTTTTTAAAAATTTAAAAAAAAAAAACCAAATGGTTTTTCCCTTTTTCCCAAAATCAAAAATTAAAAAAAAAAATTTTTTTTTTTTTTTGGGTTAAACCCCCAAAACCCCCGGGGGGGGGGCCCCCCCCCCCCCCTTTTTTTCGGGACCTTGGGCATTGAAGCGCATGGGTTTTTTTGGGGGGGGGGGCCCCCCCCCTTTTTCCCCCCCCGGGATATTTATTTATAGACCCATTGAAGGGATGAAAGTATAGTCGACCTTTCCAACCCCGGGGTTTGAACCCCCGACCTGGTGGCTTTGGGAAACGCGATACGCTAACAGCCATTGGAATTTCTTGATAAAGGGTTTAAAAAATATTAAAATGAGCGTAATTTTTTCGATGTTTTGGTCAATTTTCCTCCTAAAACTTTCCCTTTTAAAAAACCCCGGGGGGGATCCGGGTTTTCCGGCTTCAAAATTTTGGTTAAAAAGGCTTTTTTTGTTTTTTAAAACCGGATTAGGTGCTGGAAAGGAACAACATTCTTTTTAGTTTCCGGGATAAAAGCAAAAAAAGGGTTTAAATTTTGGGGGCAATTACAAGATGAAATACCTTTAAGTGAATGCTGCGTTTACTAAATACTCACTGACATAAAAAATTTGTGCAAAGATGTTAGAAAACTGTGTTGTGATTTTGGAAAAAAATGAGAGATAAATTCTGCGAATGAATGACATGATTTTTTAAAAAGGTCTTTCTGTAACTGTTTTAAAACTAAACTTTTATAACTGAAGATTTTTTTATGACTTCTTTCACTGTTCTTTGTTGTTTATTTTAAATATGACACCTTTTGGGGGGGCAACAAAAATAAAATCACGCTTGTGTATTGAGGAATCTGATTAGAGTGTAAAAACTGAATTGCTTTCTGAGTAAACAATTTTTTTAAAAACTGTATATCTTCTTTTAAAAAAATTACTTAATTTAAAAAACTCATCAGTTGAGGGTAGGGTTGGGGGTGATATAACCTGATATCTCTTTGTACGCAATGAAAAACAGTCTTTAGTACATGTATATGTCCTTGACATAAACAAATGTGAAGAGGGAAAATGTCTCTTCATTGTTTCTTAGTCCGAATGAACCAGAATTTAAAACTATCTATCTACACGATGGGAAGGAATAGAAATTTCGTTGTCTTTGAAAGTAGAGAGGGGGAAAAAAAAAAAATAGAATAAATTTAAAAAGGGGAAAAAAAAATCTCTGAAAAAATTAAGGCATATATATATATATTTTTAAATCTTAAATATATGTTTGTTATTCTTTGTTATTAAAAATAATCCTGGTTTTTATCATTTTGATTTTTTTTAATGGCTTAATTGAACTTGGATGGGTTTTTTAATGGCTTGATTGATGGCGTATTAGAGTAATTTATTACTGATTTTTTTTTAAGGAAGATTTTGTTTGGAAACCCGGTTTTATTTTTGCTTAAAAGGTAAAAATTTTAAAAAATTTTAAGTTATTTAAAATTGAAAAGTTTAAAATTGGTTTTTAAGAAAAGGTTTAAAAAAAAAAATTTTTAATCAAAATTTTTTTTCTTTGGCTTTTAAAAATTTTTAATTTTAAGCATTTTTCAAAACAAAATTTTTAAAAAATTTTTAAGTTAAATTTTGGGCCCTTTTTTTAAAAAAGCAAATGCCGAAAAAAAATTTTTCCCCGGATTTTAAAAAAACACCTTTAGAATACTTAAAATAATAGGGGCCCTTTAAAATTTTAGAAGGGGGCCTGTTCCAAAGATTAAAACCAAAAAAATTTTAAGTTTAAAATTTTTTAATTTGGGTTTTAGGGTTTTAAAAATTATTTAAAAATGCTTTTTTGTTTCCCAAAATAAAAAATGATATAACAAACATATATTTAAAAAAGAAAAACCAAAAATTTAAAAAAATTTTAAAATTGTATGGGGCAAAAAAATTTTTTTAATTTTAAAAAAATTTTTTTAAATTTTTTCAAAAAAAAAATTTTAAAATTAAATCGCCCGCGGAAAAATTTTTTATTTAAAAATCAAAACCCCCCCCTTTTTTTTCTTTTTAAAATTTTTCCCCCGTCTTTTTCATTTAAAGTGGTATAGGTTTTTTTCGTTGTTAAATCAGGTTTCCCCCCCCAAAATGGGGTTTTTTAAATTTTCCTTTAAAAACTAAAAGGCTTTTTAAAATAAGCGGGGGCTTATTGCAGATTTTAAAATTTTTTTTTTTGATATAAAATTTTTTTAACAAATTTTTAAAAAACAAAAAACCCAACTTTTTTAAAAAAAGGAAACCCCAAATCTCCTTTTTTCTAAAAGGGCAAAGGGAAAAAAAAAAAGATTGTAGTTTATTCAAGGGGGCTTTCCCCCCCAAAATTTTGCAAAAAAAAAAAATTTTTAATTTTTTTTTAAAAAAACCTTTTTTTTTTAAAAAAAACAAAAAAATTTTTGACTGATAAAAAAATTTTTTTTTTAAAGTTATTAAAAAAAAAAAAGTGGGTTTTAAAACAAACCTTTATTCCCAAAGAAAGAGAAACAAAATATTAAAAAAAAATTTTGTTTTTTTTATTTTTAAAAAAAGAAAAAATTTTTTAAAAAGTTGTTTTTAGTTAAAATAACTTTTTGCCGATTTTTAAATCTGTGCATTAAAGGGATTAATACTATTGATTATAATGATTTGCTATTCCGTTTTTGAAAATTTCGACGTAAACGTTAAACTTTTTCCTGTTTTAATAGGTCTCAGGTTGCGATATATATCTCAGTTGTTTTCAAAACGAAGTCGAGGTAGGCTAGCAATTAGCAGGGAGCCCACCATTTGTGATATGAAACTCCTCGTCGTTCGCAATAGACTCGGAACATCGTCGTGGATGCTGAGCGTTAAATTAAAATAGGCATCACACAATTTCTTCTTGCATCATGGATATCTTCGTAGCACCACCTGCTCAGATATCCTTGTTATTTGACTACAGTTCGTTAATGTCGAATATTCTGTTGTGTATATAATGTGGCGTTAACTGAGTGTATAAACAGTATAGATATTTTTTTCGTAGTGACTGATATATTCGCTTCTCAAAACTTTTTTTAGTAATTATATTTGTTTTTCTCAGAGCTTTATAAAGTAAGTTATATGTGTTCTTCTCCGAACTATACTGCGATAATTATATCTGTGCTACTCACAGATTCTGCTTATCTATTTCTCGACCTCTTTAATAAGATGGGGTTTTGTTTTTCTGGTTTTATAAAATAATTTCGAGATACGCGTATTAGGATATTCTTTAAGTGATAAAAAAAAATTGGTTTTTCTCCTAAACTTTTCTCCTTCTAGGTAGTTTCACTTTCATAAGACTTATAAATAATATTTTCTCGCATTTTGAGAAGACGGGAAACTAAAGAATTTACTGGAAATACCAAAATAGACGAAATTCATATCTTTATTGTATATTTTCTTTCTTCGAATCTAGAATAAACTATTTTAAACCGTGTTTATAATTATAAATGATAATGGAATCACTTAAGAACCACTATTTTGAACTTTTTGGAGGTTATGCATACTTTTTAAAGCCTGCTGGATGGCCTAGTTGGTTAGGCGCTGGCCTTGTACGCCCAAATTTGCGGGTTCGACCCTGGCCCAAGTCAATGGAATGATGCTTAAAATCGACAGCGTCCATTTCATATGATTATGCGGAATGTAGAGGATCCCTTGAGTGCCTGTTTGGCTTGGATGCTCTCGGCAAATTAAATTCCTGTACAATTTCGCATCATGAGTGCTTAAGTGCACAAAATGGTGCGCTCTAAAAAGTGATACCGATTCCTAGGGAATGTACTAAGTCTACAATGGTAAAAATACCAATCCGCAACCTCATTGGGGAAAAAACATACTTAAATGTTATCAACAAACAGAAACACATATACAAGATCTTGCCGAATTCGATCAACAAATTCAAAGGGGTAATTGTAGGCACAATGGAAACACCAGACCCACCAGATTTCGTGACCTTGGGTGCTAAGGTGCATGAGAGCAGATGTACCGGTCAGGGGGTCAATCTGATGCGAAATCCCAATGTATAGTTCCCTAGAAAATTTGGTACTCATTTATCGACCACTGAAGGGATGAAAGGCTGAATCCTATAAATTATATCTTGGAGAAATATGTAGTAAATTTTATGTGTATTGTGTAGAATTTTCAAATATTGTATCAAGGTAGGTGGTGGCTGTACTTTATTAAAATGCTATTTATATAATCTACTGAAATATTACAGATTCTCTTCTATAAATTATATCAACGTTTGCTTCGATTTTCATCACAATATAATGATCTTAATGAATAGAAAGCGAATACCTTAATGTTTTCCTACGGGGAAAATTTTTATATTATTTTACTAATGACTTGGAACAAGGTATGTCATTTTTGCTCATTAAACTAAAAAATGTGAGATATTGTTTTGAGAGAACTATGATAACACACCCCAGAGTAAAAAAACAGTTATCTTATTTTGGAAAACAAGTTTCAACTTCCGTTTTTATTACATTTGTATGCATGGTCATTTATTATTAGAATATGATTTACCTCAGAGGAGGAATTAATATATTTAGACGTATTACTTTCTACTTTACTAATTGCTGTTGAATTATAGAAAAAAGCTTACTCATGGGGAAAAAACTATTTCGAAAATCGAGATTTGTTTTACGTTGCTACTTTTTTGATTTGGTTGGTCTCGCGTTTATAACGTAAGAAACAGGGATGTTGTTGTGTGGATAGTATTTCTTAAAGAAATTAGCCTATGGCATGCATGCCACATTTGTCACGTGGTACAATTTTCAGTGGCACTCAAGACCACTCAGCAAATTTGTCAAATTTTGCGTGAATAGAAAGAAGTTGATAATTTTGAAACGGAGCTTATTGAACTAACGTTTTCACAGAATTCTGGAAAGCGAAGTTTAATGAATTACGGAAAAATCTATAAGATACACTTAACGATAATCTCGACAGTCATTTTAAATTGTTTCATTCCTGGAGAGATTTCATTGTTTCATTGAAAATTGTAAATGTACTCTACTTTCCGTTTTTGATTCTTCATATCTATATATATATATAAAGTTTCTCATAAAAATATGTTGAATCTGCTAAGAAGTTGTTTAACAATTGAACGTTTTAAATCGTGTCAGATTAAATGATAGAAGATGCACCCCTGATATTGCGATATTAAGTAGAGTGGTGCAGGAACAAAAGGTTCGGATTAAATTTTTTTTTTAGCTGTATTGAAGGGGAATACTTATATTTTGTGTTGTTTATTTCTTATTTTAATGAATGTGTTTTAAATAATATATATAATATATGTATAATTTATTTTTAATTTATTATGAAGGAATAATTATTTTTTATGTTGTTTAATTGTATGTTAACAAATATCTTTATAAAGGATGCAAAATTAATGTATAGTAAAAGTCTATTCTTAGCTTCTAATTCCTTATTCTGCATGCATTTTCGTGGGAATCGTCTTAGCAATCTTTTCCATCCATTTTTATATTCTCCATCAAAATTAATTTGTCAAATTTATGTGTCTTCATCACTGGCGGGGGGCCTCTGTAGCTTGGGACTCCATTTTATTGATACGGCGGTAGCTACGCCCTTGGTCTCCATTAGTCACACGAAAACTGCAATCACGTGTTTCCAGTCAATCAGTTTATAAATTTCATGTGGCGTTATAGTCATATAAAAACTTCAGTCACGTGTCTTCAGTCAACCAGTTTATAAATTGATGTGACGTCACATGAGAACTACAATCTCATGTTTCCAGCCAATCAGCTCATGCTCTTCGCTCTTGTCAACTTTTGTTTTTTACAGAATCTTTCTTTTAATATAGTACATATTTGTCAATAAGAATAACGCTTATAGGTAAACAAAAAGCACTTGATTTAAAAACACGTATTATAAAGGATTTTTTTTTAAATTGTGAAAAACCTTTTAATGAGCCTTAATACTTGAACATCTTAACTCAATCACAACGGAGAACACGTGATTGCATTTATCATGTGACCGTCTTGAATTTAATCCATTGATTTTATCTTAAGGTGTCCAAACATGTTCGGAGTACTTTTTTTAAAAAAAAAACAGCATATTAAAATATTATAAATGCTTTTTTAGGAACCATTACCAATAAATACTAATATTTAACAAACTATATTCTAAAAAAAAGTATCTCACTTGTACAAAGATCACAACTATAAGTGAAATTTTAGAAATATTTTTGAAAAACTTCAAAGCAATTAGAGAAAAAAAGTTATTACTTATAACAGTAAACATATTACTAAAGCAAATTAGACGCATTTATCTAGAAAATGTACTAAAATTTTAATGTTTTAATAAAATTTGAAACTTTTAGAGCTGATTGAGTAAATAATATAAGAAATGTGACGTTCTTCAAGATACCATTATTTAAATAACAGGCCGTAACTCAAAAACTATACTTACAATAAGAAATAGATGAATTTCGTGGGCCTTGATCTGACTATGTTAGACAGGCGGTATTAGCCACAACAACACAATAAGAAATATATTAGTACATTCTCTAGAAAATAATATAAATAGCAGGTTCAAAAAGTCTTACAGAAATGGATTTATAAGGTGACCAATTTTTTTACTACGAAAAGGAGGACGAAAAATTTAAGAAAAAATTACAGCATAAATATATGAAACATTTGATTAACTCAAACAAAAATCGTATACACTCGAATCTAAGCCACACTCCAAATTCTCAATAAGTCTTTGTGGAAAATGAAAAATTAGAGAAATTACAGGTACTAAACTATTTTACACTGATAGTTCCATCTGACGCATTTTTTCAATTCCTACTATTAGCTCGCACTGTCTATATATTTATTACAAGCTTTTATTTAACTTGCAATGTAAAATGTTCGGATGGAATCTTGCAACTCAATTTCGAAGATGATGTTTTCAACCGATTGAGAACTGAAATTTTGTATACACGTTTAGTTTGGATGATAATGCATGTTTTGACTATTTATATTCCGATATCGCAATTAATTAAAAAGTATTAATTAAAGTAATTTGTTCGGGTGGAATCTTGCAACTCAATTTTGAAGCTGATGTGTTCAACCGATTGAGCTGAAATTTTGTATACACGTTTAGTTTGGATGACAATGCATGTTTTGATGATTTTTACTCCGATATCGACCTAGTTACTGTAACGATCTTGTTCAGGTGTTAAGGCGAGCATGTTTACAATAACACGGGTGTCGGCCACGAGCGTAGCTCAGATGGTAGAGCGCTCCCTTAGCATGCGAAAGGTACCGGGATTGATACCCGCACCTCCAATTTTTTATTTTTTTTTCGTTAATGAAATATTTTTGAAATTTGTTTTGATTTCTGTGGGATATTTACAATACTTCCCTCTGTATACATTACAAGAATGTTATATTTTACAAGCTCTTATTTAAATTGCAATGTAAAATGTTCGGGTGGAATCTTGCAACTCAATTTTGAAGCTGATGTCTTCAACCGATTAAGCTGAAATTTTGCATACACGTTTAGTTTGGATGACAATGCATGTTTTGACCATTTATTTTCCGATATCGCAATTAGTAAAAGACCCAGCTGCATGGCCCGGCGTTGCACGGGCTTTATCTACTTTTATAAATTTTCCCTTTACTTCAGAAAATCAGCACTTCTAGTACTCTTTTTCAAAATGACTTCCACCCCCTCCTCCTCCGCTTAGCCCGGTGTTGCTGGAACTTTTA
Organism: Trichonephila inaurata madagascariensis; assembly: GCA_019973955.1. NCBI lineage: Eukaryota > Metazoa > Arthropoda > Arachnida > Araneae > Nephilidae > Trichonephila > Trichonephila inaurata. Next base: position 15,017 of record BMAV01027485.1, on the reverse strand, counting down.
CCGAGTTTTTAATTTAAAATTCCCAGTTTCGAAATTTTTTCACTTCTTTTCTTTGTCAGACAGGTTTATTTCCCCTCCCGGCGTTGCACAAACTTTTTTAAACGCATAACATTTTGTCATGGAAATTCCCCTTCCCCTCTCGCTATCAGAGCTCTCGAGTAAGTGAACATTCACAGATTCTTAAGCAGCTTGACACGTGCAGCCATCCAGTGGCACAAAAAGTAATGAATTATTGCATACAAAAAAATCGTAAAAAAAAGTTTTCGATATTTCATTTTTAAATCACCTCTAACTATAAAAGATCAAAGTGTGATTTTTTTTAAAAATCATTTTCATATAAACGGATCGATATAGATTCATTTTAAAGAAAATATCATACAATATGTAAAGTATCGTTGATTTGTTTAAAAAAAATACTATGACGTGACGAAATAAATTTTCTTTTTAATTACAAAATTGCTGGCGAAGTTATTAAACGCCCGAATAAAATTTTGAGTATTTTTTTTAAAAAAATCTTAAAAACTAAGCGATAGTGTTGTTTCGAACCCGGGTACAAAAGATACTAATCCAGCGCTCTAAGCGACCGATCCACGAAATCTTCGGAAAAAAAGAAATAAAAGACCGTTGAAATACACTGCTGGCCACCGTAAATGCAACACCAAGAAAAGACAAAGAGATATCACAACATAATTTATTTTGTGATAACATGTGGACCAGAGGTATCAAATGATTAGAATTTATAGACTTCTGTGAAAATTAATGGTCCTACCAGAATCAGTATTGGCCGGTAGAACCGCCATTGTTGGAGATCACCTCTGCCACACGCCTCGGCATTGATTCGAAAAAACTGGACGTGTTCTTGAAGTGCAACAAACCAAGCAGCTTCCACACGTTGCCAAAAAGTTGATCTGTTGTGGCAGCTGGGGGTGTAATCTGGATAAATCGTTGAACAACCATGGACCACATGTTTTCTATCGGCGAAAGATCGAGCGAGCCGGCCGGGAAGCAATTCAATCTGGCGACTGACGAAGAACCTTTGGACAATGCGTGCCACGTGTGGTCGCGCATTATCTATTGAGGAAATATAGCTGTGGCCAAGCCTGAAGGTAAGGAAGGACCCGGCTGACTCCAACACACCCGGAGAAGTAGCGCTGACTAAACGGTCAATACCGGCAATGCGTACTAGAGTGCGAGTATCAATACGCCCCATATCAATACTCGGTGCAGGACCGGTGTGGCGGTGCATAACGCCATCGCCGGCATCCTCTCTCCACGTTGCCGCCAGACTCGAATCTGACCATCGTGGTGTTGCGGGCGCAGATGCGTGACTCGTCAGTAGAACAACATTCCATTCTGCTTACTTATATCCTTCTTTTCATCGCACCATTGGTGGCGGAAGGACGTCTGTGGTTGCGTCAGGTAGACCAGAAGCAATATGGACGTCTTGCGGACCAAACCACTCTGCTGTAAACGGCGTCGAATGGTACGCTGCGGAGCACTGAATGATGCGTTACAGACTCTCAATGTGCTGTGCTATGGTTCGTGATGTGACTGAGCGATCCGTCACTGCCATGCACACAATTTGCCTGCCCTCGCGGTGGTGCACTGAGGTGGATGCGATCGACCACGTTGGTCCGTCGTACCCTCCTGCATCCAACGGTCACATATCCGCATCATTACAGTTGTTTGGTTTCGTCCAACATGACTAACGATTTACCTGAAAGATAATCCACAATCTCGGTAGACCACTATCCGTCCTCTGTCGAACTCGGCTACTTGATCAAAAGCTGATCGCTGTTTTCTACGAGACAGAACTGATCGTTTTTGAAAAAACCACAAAGAGAAACACGAGGATTTGAACTTGAAATCGTCGAAATCTCAAGCCTTGTAGCGCGCTTTGAGGTGGCGCCACAGGCGCGCGTGATGTGTGTCTGCGCTGAAATTCTAATCATTTGCATATCTCACCTCCGCTGTGTTGTAAATTTCATGTTATTTGCATGCTTCCTTCACTGTGTTGCATTTACGATGGCCAGCAGTGTAAAAGGAAGATATTCAATTTGGCCTTGTGTTATTTGTTAAAGTTTAAATTTTTTTTTCGGGCTTCATTTTTAAGTTAATGCCTTCAAACTTCATATATAGATTGCAAACAACGGTAATTTTTAAACAAAAAATGTTACAAAAATAATAAACTATTTCTCGCAAAAAGGGAAAAAAAACGAAAAACAGAATTTTTTTCTTAAGCCGTAATTTTTAAGCAATTTTTTCAATCTTTGTACAGATTACAGATAATATCGTTCTACACACGGAAAAAAAAGTTTTATGAGATTATTTTTATAAATAAAGAAATTATTAAGTATCTAAATAAAATTTTGAGTATTTTTTGAAAAATCGTAAAAAAAAAGTTTTTGACATTTTATTTTTTAAATGATTGATTCTAAAAGAGAAAAGCATTAATTTTATTAGTGTTGAATATCATTTCATTACCGTGAAAAAAAATGCAATCGGAACGATTTAGAAATCATTTTCATAAAAAACGTATGGATTTTGACTCATTTAAGAAAAAAAATTGTAAAAAATGGAAAATATCATTGTTTTGTAAATTAAATTACACCGTACTGTGGCGAAGTAAATGTTCTTTCCGATTCTGTAATTATTTTTTGTCTGAGTCTCATAAAAAAAATTAGATCGTGTTTTAAAAATGTCTGGGATGAGAAAAGAAGATCGGGAAATTGGAACTTCGCTGCCTGGCGGGAAAAAATGGCAATAATTATGCGTTTTAAGGTTTTTAATTAATATCATTTATCTAATTGCACTTTCGGAATATAAATGGTCAAAACGGGGGGTCCTCTGATCATTCCCAATCTTTGGTACCTTCGGCGAGCTTCTGCGTTGTGCGGTTCATGAAAAGATACACCTAGTCGTATAGTCGCATACGTTTGTTTACCTAAGAATTTTAATGAGTAGATATTAATTAAAACCATTTTAGGGTGGAATCTTACCTTTGAATTTTTGAAGCTGATGTCTTCAAACGATTGAGTTGAAATTTCATATACACATTTAGTTTGGATGACAATGCATGTTTTGATGATTTATATTCCGATATCGCAATTAGTTAAAAAGATAATAATTGAAAACCTTTTACACCTGTTAACTTTTTATTCTGCCGAGCAGCTTATGGGATTGAGCTTAAAGAAGTTCCGATTTTTCGACCTTTTTTTCAAAAACCATCTTATTCTTTCTATCAAACGGAGACAAAAAATAGTTACCTAATCGGAAAGATCATTTATTTCACCATGGTATGGTATAATTCCTTTTAAAAAATAATATTTTCTATTTTTTACAATTTCTTCTAAAATGAGTCAAAATCGATGCGTTTTCATAAAAATGATTTCTAATTCATTCCGTTTGAATTATTATTTTTTTCGTGTTATTGAATCGATATTCTGCACTAAGAAAGTTCAGGCTTTTCTCTTAGAATCAGTCATTTAAAAATAAAATACCTAAAATTTTTTACAATTTTTCAAAAGTATTTAAATTTTTAATAAAACTTTAAAGCTTTTCATTTAAATATAATGCTTTGAATATATTTTTTCGTTTGTAAGTATTATTATGTTGCCTTCAGGTAGCTTATTTGGTTTAAAATTGCGGTTAAAAAATGTGTTTTCGTTTTAATATAGAACACTCATGGATAAAAAAAAATTGGCGCACCAAAGAAATAATTGCGGGATCGTAACGAAACTTGGCGTAGTACATGTCGAGAGGTGTACGTGATTAGTACGGCGTGATTGCGCATTGCGGTATAGCCGGTAAAAAGGCGTTTAGCGTCAGGTTCTCTGTGGAATTATAAAACAGGTAGCAAAGCTTATTTGGAGTGTGCTGCATTTTTACAAAGCAAGAGCTGAGGTAGACGATCATTACGCCGTTGCCTGAAGATAATATGAGCAGCTGTCACCCAGTTTGAGAGGGGAGAATCATCGGCATGAAACTGGGTGGTCAGCTATGGGCGAGTAGCTCGTCAATTAGACCCCAGTGATTGGAGTTGTGAGAAGGGTGTTGGGACCAGTGGAACCGAGGGATGTCATTTACACGACCAGATTTAGAATCCGCGACAGACCAGTCGTCGAGGAAGACCGCCACATCATTAAGAAATGCACTTACCAGCTAACTGCTTCATCGGCCGCCATCCAGGCAAAGATAGCGCACTTTCACTAGGGGCCTGTGTCTTCTCGAACCAAACCAAAAGTCGTCTAGCTGAAGGGACAGTAGGGATCCTGGCGCGCCCGGCCCATTGTGCTGCCCTTGACGCCCATCTATCGACGCCTCCGTTTGGGTGGTGTCACGCACGAGGAAACTGGACTGCAGCGTAATGGAACAGGGTCGTCTTCAGCGTGTTCCAGATTCAATCTCAGCAGTGATGACAATCGTGTTCCTGTGTGTGGAACCCACGGGGTGAAACTCCTCAATCCTGCCTTTGCTTTATGGTGACACGCACCCGCTCCACCGCTGGTGTGATGGTATGAGTGCCATTGCGTACAATACCATGGCCAGGCATCCCTGCAACCACATGTGTTGCCACTTTTGCAACGGCCTGGGAGCCATTTTTTCAACAAGACAATGCTCGACACTCCACATGGCAAGGTGTCACAAGACTGTCTCCGCACACTGTTACTACCCTTTCTTGGTCTGCTTGATCCCCGAATTTGTCTCCAATCGAGCATATCACCAGGGATCATTTCAGGACGACAATTTTGGGCATCCCACGGTTTTGAACGAACTAGAGACAAGGTTACAACAAATATGAAAACAGAAATGTCTCAAGACATCATAAGAACTTATTTGCCTGAATGCCGATCGTATCGCATCGTGCATTCACGCCTATAAAGGGGAGTTCAACAGGGTATTAAATCCCTTCGTTCTTTTGCCCCTTTTCACTGAAATGGTATAATTTTCTTTGATTTTCAAATCACTTGAATTTATATCAAAGTAGTCATTACGTATGTAAAATTTCGTTTCATTTTGACGTGACTCCCTTCTTGAATTGCGCTAATTTTTGTCCATGAGTATATGTGTGTTGAATTTTGTTTGTTTGATCTCATCTAAATTTAACATATATTCTTCATAACCATATTACACACATAACACACATTCAAACACACATAATTCAGCGTTCTAACTTCTTCAGACGTACTCGTAACAGTTCGGCCTGGCATTTCAGAGTAGAGATTAACAGATTAGTTTTAAAATGTTAAAAAGGCGGACAAGTAGGACGATACTTTTTGAGGAAGGACAGAACCTTTTAAAGAAGGACTGTCCTCCCTAAAGGAGGTCGATTGGTCACCTTAGCATTTATAATATTTTGAGTTATCAGATTCGCCATGATAGATTTTGAACAATTTGATTGCCCACTTCTGGTAGATTAAAGGCCCACTTCTGGCTTTTCTAATTTTATAATATATATTGTAACTTGACTTCTATGTAAAGTAGAAACAAAAAAAGAGTATGTTTTGTTAAGCCAAAGCCAAAATATCTGTATTGACAGAATTTGCTCATTTCAACGTGCTCGGATGCATTAATTTTTTCTGCGTTCGTAAAATAAAAAGTAGATGTAATTTAATTGCATGGATATCGTATCTAGAGTTACTTACTATGTTGGCATGTGAGTGCTGGAATTGTAGTCATTTTTCTTTTCTTTTTCCAATTATATTTTCTATTGCATAGAAAATGTTGCTTTCAGAATTTGTATCCTTGGCTTATGTATATTTTTAGCTTAAATTAACTCTCCACATTGTGTGTGTGTGTGTTCTTTTGATCTCTTTTTTTCTATGTTCCTTTGAGTTTTCAATTTGCATTGTCCATTGTTTGTATAACACTGATCTTAACGTTATGAATAGATTATGAAAAATTCATTTAAAATTAAAGAAAAACTTCCATTTCCTTAAGAAATAGCTAACCTTAAAAATAAGTAGAAAAATTTGAAGATACAATTTAGAAATTAAATTTTACATCTGTTAAATTGAAAAAAATTATATCCCATCTTTTTGGGTACTGCTCGTTATATAATGTATCTTGATGGATTTACAATTATGGACAACTAGAAGACTTTTTTTTCTTTTGGAAAGTGACAAATTAAGAGAAAATATTGTCCCAATTTAAGAAATGTGACTGAATTAGAAACTAAATGCTTTGAGAATTTTTATGTGAGTATTTTTATTATTTGAGTATTTTTTCGCTATATATTTGAACTATTTATTACAAAAGAGGTTATATCAGTGGCGTAATGCACACCCCCACATCGCGGGGAGGCATGATTCTAGGGGACCCAAAGCTTGACTCACGCCAATTATATATCCTTTGTAAGATTTGGCTTGGGGCCCAAAACCTGACTTTGAAGGGGGTGCTAACATTCTCTGTTACGCTACTGGGTCATATAAAACCTTTTTAGTATACCTTTTTAGAAGTATCGACACTTCTCGCGCAAGGTATGTCATACCCACCGTCTAACTTTTTTCAACGCTCCTTTTAAACCTTTTTTGGAAAATTAAAAGTTTCTCCGTATAGCTGACTTTAAGCTCATATCCTTTGAGGCGCCGCGCTTAACGCTGGGCCCGTTATCTGTATATTTTACCGGATACCGCCTCTTCGTGTATGTCATACCCTGCGCGTGAATCGCCGATACAGTTCTGAATGCATGAGCACGTTTTAAATCTTCCTTATGCTATGGCGTATTATTGTAGTGTAGTTATGATGAAGGAATGTGATATTTAGGTAATTTAAAAGATAAAGTATTTAATAGAGAGAGAGAGTACAACAGTATTTTCGGATGAAGAAATTCTCTTCGCGGTCATAATGAGGAAGAGTATAATAGCAAGTTTGATTCTCCTCCACTGAAATCGATCCAGATTTAGAAGAGGGAGACATTGTTGAAAATAAATGGTTTATATGTAAAGAGACAAAAACATTTTGGAAGAACGTTACTTTAAAGGAGACGACTCGTACACATCTTATCCACTTTCAGATGAACTTTTGGAAAAAAAAAACATTGCTGGAACAATAAGAGAAAATAAAAAAGAAATTCAAAAATTTTTGAATTTAAAGAATAGAGGTATACTCCTATACATTTAGTTTTAAAAAGATACAGACTAAAAAAAAATTTAAGATCCAGTGAAAACAACGCATTCACTCACGACGAGATTAAAGGAATGTATAAACAATGTACTGAATGACCTTATAAAAAAAACAGAAAAACTGAATTTACGTGTGAAAAATAAAATAAACATATTGTACAATAAACATATTGTATTTCCCACTTTTCTTCCTTTTTAACTTTTGTGTACAATTTTTACTGTAAAAACGGAATGTAAAACACCCTTGGGTGTGAGATACCCTGCGCGAGAACTTTAGGTCTTTTTTTTCGCGCGAGTGATGCCGGGTTAATTTGAAGATATTTATACTAAGAAGTGAAGATATATGGGAAATAACTGATAAAAGTGAAGATATGTGAAGAAAGCATGTTAGGTGGCTACATAATGTAAAATTCTAGAAAAAGTGCTGATTTTTTCATGTTCAATTAAATTATAAATAAATAATAGAAAAACTTCAAAGCCTATTTTTGCTGAGGGGAGAGATTATATATTCTGTTTTCATTTTAAAATTGTAACATTTTTTACTCTTGTCGAATTTTGCTGTATTGAAGTGTCTTGAGCTTATGTTAAGTAACATCTTAACATAATAATTCAGTTACCTTGAAACATTGATACTAATATCGTTTAGCTGTAATGAGAGAGAAAGAATAGCAGCAGTTAATTTTTTTTCCGTGTAGCTATACATCAGGGGTGGGCAGACATTTCTAGGGTACGGGCTACTTCTCATTTTTTCAAGGTGTTGCGGTCCACCCAGTAACGTAGGTGTAGTGAGCTAAAAGGAAGTCTACAATGCTGTTCGACTCCATTTTGAGCCTCTATCTTGAATTTTCACTTTTTGCAAACCCTTTAACCAAAAAATTTTTTACGATTTTCTCGAAAAAATAACCTCCAAACGGGGAAGTGTGATTTCATTTAACGAAATTTATTTTTGGGTGGGTTTTTTTTTTCCGCCCTTATATTTAAAATTTTCTGAACCTTCATATGATGAAATGATTATTGGTTTTAGTGAGAGAGAGAGAAGGCGGTCCCCCCCAAATGCTTGGGGCCCACGGTGAGCGACGATTTTAAACCCCCCCGGATATACATGATGCTGAAAAAATTTTCCTTGAATCTGAATAGTTTCCCTTTTAAATTTTAAATTTACAAAATTTGTATTTTTTTTATTATAAAAAACCAAATCTAGTTCGAATAAAAAAAACAGATTTAAAAAACCTATCAAAACTTTGAATCTTACCGCATTATTCAGCTTCATGGAAAAATTGTCACCGTCCCCGGGGTTGGTTTCATCATCTCATCTGTAAAGATTCCTCAAAGTAACGCAAAAAAAAGAATATAGGAAGTGGGGAGGGCATTGTTTATATGGCAGGTTGTTTAGTCTTCGGTGCTTGGATACTATAATCAACAAATGCCTGTTAGAACATCCCACATGAATTGATTTAAAAACCCCTCTGTTCGGGTTTAAAATTTATTATTTGCCAAACAATTTCCCTTTTGGGATGATTTTTTTATGGGATGTCTATTGGGGGGGATTTAGCACTTTTTTTAAGATGCGGACCCAAAAAATTTATTGTTGACGTAAAAATTCAATACTAAGTGATATTTAATGTAAGGTTGATTATTTTAAGGGTTTTTTTTTAATATTCAGTACAATAACTAAATTTTCAGCTTTTTTTTTAAGATATCGGAAATTGAATTCCTTTGTCTATTTTTTCATTGATTTAAAGGATCACTTAGTAGTGGACAAACAGAAAACTTCTTTCTCTGAGAGAAATAAATTATTTTATCACCTTAAATATACTTTTCATTGCGCTTTTTTTAATATTTAAATTTTAGTGAAATAGTATGTTTCTTTTAGTTTGGTATTTTTTAAATGTCTTATGAATATTCATTAGATAAAAGTAAAAAAATGAATTTTATGGTAAAATATACAACTGATGTTTTCCTTTTCCACGCTAGATGTTATGTATTGAATTAAAAATACGTGTACGATATATTTTAGATTCTATGGAAGAATATGAATAGAGCACACACACACACAGCTGTGCTGGTATTTATTCATAATGATTTTCAAACTGTACGTACGTTGCTGGAGAGTTAGAAAATACAGCACGAGTATGTGAGGTAAAAGATTCCTTAAAAACTCCACTGTCACAAGCAAAGTAAACAATTATGCCCGATGCCACACAAAATGTTATTGTTCCAATGCTTAAGAGATAGTGATCCATCATTGATTCACGGAGCCAAAATAAATTATTTCCAGTTTTGGGTGTTTTTTCCCTGTTAATTTTCTTGATGTGTGTGCGAACTCTGATATTATGTAATTTTCATTGATAAATTCTTTGAAAATTTGTTTGTGTGTGTGTTTTTTTACATAAATATGTGTGAACGGAATTTATATTTCAGTATAAAAATGTTGCAGCTTTTCAGTTTTTTTTTTTTCAATTACAGAAGAAATACAGATTTTGAGAGTGCACGTTTATTTTTGTGACTGAATATATTTTATTCAGCTCATTGTGCCGTAAGAATTTAAAACTCATTTTTTAATCGAAGAAATAAGCTTACTTGTTTGAACATTTGCAGTTTTTATAAAATGAAAAAAAAAATGCAATTAATGAATTTATATCGTTTGTTTTCTATATTCATCATTACAATAATACACTTATTTTGCTCAAAAGAACACAGTAGTTTTTCTTTTTATCACTGAGAAATTCAGGATCTTTTAAGTTAGAATAATTGCATCTTTTGTCTTTTTTTCAGTCCATCGTGTAAAAATCTTATATGATATATATTTTGTTTAAGTATTACTTTACCCTTTTTTTAATTTTAACTCTAACTTTTCAGTGCTAAATGTAATATTATATGCTTTAAAAAAACGTATGAGATAAAAAAAAAGGCTGAAGCTTTCTCATAATGCGTAGTTAAATGTTAAATCTTCTTATCTTTGTCTTCGTTTTTTTTTTCATAGTGTTTATAAAGAAATGCCAATTACGCCACTGAGGCTTATCATTTGTAAAAATTATCAAATGATTTTGTATTTTTTTTATTTGCGAAAAACAAAACAAAAATTCTTTATATGTTTTCGTTTAATTTTCATAGGTTTCTTCCTGTCCTATGATTTATTAAAAATATAAGGTTTTTCAAGAAGGTTATTCGCGAAGCAGTTAAACATATTAAAATTAAAATTCAGTTTTATGTTTCTGTGGATTTTAATGTTGTTCTCTCCACATTCTATTCAAAATTCGTCATTTTACCGTTATCTTCTAAATTTAGAAACGGCACTATTCTCATCCCCTCCTTTTTACCTGTGTTGACGTATTGTGAAATAGTAGGCTCTCGTTAGAATCCAGACTAAATTGTTTTTTAAAATGTCTTGTAATGGTACATTGCTGATTTAGAAAGGGAAACAACGGAATGATAGCTTGACCTTTTTTATTTTTATTGAAAGGCTTTGCAATTTTGGCTTTTTGAATGGCGCAGATTAGTGTCATGGTCGAAATTGGTTGAGGGATACATTCGAATGAGGATTCTCCTTGAGGTACGCCTTCTCCGTGATCTCGTTACCTTTCTTTTTGAAACAATCATAATATAAATTGCTTTTAATAAATGAACTCCGTGCAAAGACTTAAATGTAAACGTTTAATGAATTTAATATTTAGAGAGAAGTATGTTAAAAATATATACTTGTGAATCTAGAATTGAAATGTACGAGAAATGTTTTTTAAGATGTGTGTGTCAACAATAACTCAAACAAAATGCATATCTTAAATTATTCGTATAACTTATAATATGTGAATATTTGCCATTTAAATATGACAGACTGTATTCTGCGAATTACTTTTATAGTATTATGTATAAATGTGTGTGTGTGTGTATATGTATAATAGGTAACGCGCGCGCGAAAACAGAAATCTCCTTAATTATTTGTTTTATTTTAAGAATGAATTTATTTTAACTGAAACAGTTTTTCGTACGCAGTAATTTATTATCAGAATAATTTACTTTCATAAGAAACTAGATGCTAGAAATGTAAACTATAAGCCAATAATTTGTCACTTGCATTTTTTTTGTTCCGTTATAAAATACTTCAAAACCCATTGTTAACAAAAATTCTACTGAGTCAAAAATAAATATATATCATTTTACGTACCAATTTTTTACCTCTGTCCACGTTAGAGTTTTAATAAAATTTAATTCATTCTAATTATTTTTCACTATTTAGTACGAAACATCTATATAAATTACTGATGGAAAATACTGAAATACGATCAAAATAATGAAGGATAAAACTCTCCTAAGAATATGATTATAAAGTATATATAATGTATTGATAATAACGCTGTAAATATATTATTCATTCATATTCGGCTTTAATTATTGGAAAAATAGATATAAGTTCCTGAAGCAGAAGAGTTAAGTTTTATGCTAAAAAAATTTTTTTTCGTTAATTAGTAGTTACATAGATTAGAAGATAACTCTCATTTCTATGTTCAGAAAATCGTTCTCCAACTTGTAAATTTTGAGTATCAGCTGTTAAAAAAAGGCTCACCGCAAAGAATATCAACATAGTAGAAGTACTCAATTTAGAAACCTTTTAGTTAACTACACACAACTGTAACACTCCTTCCCTCTTCCTAGTCAGACCATCTAATTCCGAAGATTCCCCACTCTGCAAAATTACGATTCGAACCCAGCGTTCGAACTTATTCGACCCGAAACTCTAAGAAATAATCACAAACACGAATAATCAACTAATAATTTATTGAATTAATTGGCTAACTCAAGGTTCAAGGCCGTTTAAGGGCCTTGGAATAACGGGTTTGATGCATGTTGAATATGAATAGGCAAAGTCCTCACATTGCAGCAGTGTGGAATACTAGTTCAGGATATGAGGATACCACCTCAGATATGTCCTCGTCATTGGTTCCGAAATTATGAAGTCCGTCGCAAATCACCTAAATATGGGTTATCATTGTGACATAAATTAATTAATAGTCATCAGCTGATGTTCCTCTGACCGAATGGACTAAATTCATGATCCACATGAAAACCAAACACGTTTTCCCCATTGTTTAAAAATGAACATTAATTTTAAATTTGAGATAACTTTTAAAAAATTTGATATATTTGGGGAAGAGTTCAGTGAAAAATTCTTCAAACAGTTTTCAAAATTAAAAAATTTTAATTATAGAATATTTTAAATTTGGGGCTTTTTTTTTTAACTATATGCATCATTTCGTTGACAAATATATTTTTCTAAAAGAAAGTTTCTGAAAAAAGAAAAAGTTAACAGTGAAACACATGAACTAATTGGCTGGAAACGGGGGATTATATTTACGATATAATTATGACGTCACTTTAAATTTATAAACCCGATTGGTCGAAAACCGTTGGTATTACAGGGACTATGACGTCACATGAATTTAGTCCAGGCTCACTTAAGCAATTTTTCTAACCATGTTCTCACCAAAGGGATCGGATAGCCTAGGGTCAAGGTAACGAACTGGTGCGAGTTCGAGCGTAATCCCCCAAGACCCCCCGGGCAGATGGGGCCGATGAGAAATTTGTGAGGCTCGATTGTACCCCCTGATGGGGGGGAAAAGGGGGGGGGTACCAGCCGGGACCCCCCTCGTCACTTGATCAGGGTTTTAAAACTACGAGGTCTGTGCCCCCTCGAGAAACTGAATGGGATTTAATATTCACCCCCCCCTTACACCGTGGTGGCGGTGGTTGGGATCATAGGCTAAGGGTTTTTGATTCGAACTCGTGACGGGAGTGTTGCGGATTCGTGTCTGGGAATCATCGACCTGCGTGAAGGGGAGCCGCTGCTCGTTAAATATGTCGAGGCTCACGTCCTCCCGTGGGGTCGTGGATAGTTTGGGAGAATGCCGCCTGGTCGTCCTCGTCCTTTTCCAATATTCAACGAGGCCGTCGCCAATAGTCCTTGTGTTGTGACAGTGGATTAATCCTCCCCACCACCATACAAAACATTTTGGATACGGGACTAAGCTGCCAGCTGCGGTATGATGAATGGTCCAACCCATCCTTCCAAGTTCGATAATATCCTTTGAAAATGTTTTTGTTTGCTAGAAAAGACTCCGCTAGAGCGACCTGATATCTTTGCTATGTCAAGCTCCCTCTACGACGATAACAGCTCCACTAATTAGTTCCTATCGCCAACTACATCGGGTGATTTTTCAAGACTAGTTTTACGCTTAAATTTTTTTCCTATTTTCGGCCTTTTTTAAGTGTTAATTTTTTCATCGTATCAATTTTTTTAATACCAATTCAAATATACTGCAAAAATGGAAATACTTTAAATCATGTTAAAATTTGGATCTTCTCTTTTGGTGAGTCGTGGGGTCGGAGGATGTTGCGGGCCCGGGACTTTGTTTTGAAGGCTGCGTAAAATTGTTTTGTATGTTTTTATCGGGAACCTTAAAAAATTTTGTAGTCGAGCTTACGAAAAATCGAGAATCGTCTGACAGTGTTGGTCGGAGAGTCTTTTGGAGTGTGTGTTTCTTCTTTTCGTGTCTCTTTAAAGGCGGAATATGTGACGCTTTAAGAGATTCGTGATGCAGAATCATTTCTTTTAGGTAGGGGGATACCAGGGTCTTTTCCTGCCCCCCTCGTGGGTGGATTTTTGAAGCCGGAGATTGACGGGCAGCTACGCCAGTCACTTCCCCATCGGCTGGACCGAAAAAGGGGGTGGTTGATTTCCCCTCAACCATGCGTCGATGTTGTCCTGTATTGGGTACGCGAAACTACGTGATCGATGCGAAGTCATTAGTTCCGTAACAGGAAGTCAGTTCTTTAGTGGAGACCGCCACAGAACTTAGAAATCAAATTCTAAAAAATAAATTATGGATGTTAATTCCTTATTGATTTCATGCTGATTCTTAAAACGCTATTTTATCATTTATCTATCATAATGCTTCATTTGCATTTTGTCTGACACTTCTATTTATATATTATATTACATGATTTTCAGTTCTACTTTGTACTTTCCTTTGCATTTTGTATTCTCTATTTTCATAAATTTATCTTTTCCTTCGGTACAAATAGTATAAGTGTTGGTAATGATAATAATGGTCAACACAGTTGTTTTTTTTACTTATTTCAAAAAATTATTTATTCTGCCTCAAACAACATTTAAAAATGTTCTTGACAACATTGATTTCAAAACTGCTTTTTAATTGCAGATTAAAATACTAAATAAGTTCCAAAAACTATCATTTCTTAAAGGAAATAATAATAAAAAAACATCAAGTAAATCTTGTTTATTATTTTAATTAAGTAAATTAATGGTGTTCACATACTTATATATATATTTCTATATATATGTATTATTCTGCTGCGGTATTCTTCTTATTCATTTCTCCTTGAAAAAGACGCTACCATGGCAATTCTTTGAAATCTTATTTTTAATGAATTTTGTAGCTGTTATTTGTTTTAATCTTCAAAAGTCGTTGCTATTCGATTACTTCGCTTAATCTCTCTCGCATTTGTATTTCGCTTTATCCAATTATTTTCAATTTTATGCGCATTACACTTTTCTCTCCTAAATAAAAAAACGAAATCGAATAGTATCTTTTGTTGCAACACATATCTTAAAAAAATATTGATGAGGAATTTTGGATGAAATAAATGTTTATATATGAGATAAAGGGCTTTCATTTTTGAATAATTAAAAGACTCATCTTATACATCCCACACACGCCACAAAATAATTGAAATTTTATTTTGAAAAAAAGATTTTTTTTTTCACACAACCTTTTTATAGAAAATTTTTAATGCATCAAATTCTGAAAGAAAAAAAACGATATAACGATCCATTTCTCTGTTGTTTTTTCCCCCTTCCCCCTTTTTTGCTTTTCT
>BMAV01027483.1:92632-110541 GCA_019973955.1 Trichonephila inaurata madagascariensis | reverse complement strand
ACAGCGAACTCTTTACTATCGCGTAAGGATTTGTGAGTAAATAAGCCTTTAAAGGTGGAGCGAGCGCTGACGAAGAAGAATGCTTAGCTGGTGACTCTTGTCCGAAGTATTGTTAATGTTCTACTCGGTTGCGCGCCAAAGGGCCGCCATGTTGGATTTTATGTGATTGAAGTGAAATGATGAAATTATTAAAAACATGATGCCTTACTCATTTTACCAGCAGGCCTGGGGCCTGACATATATATATATATATATATATAAGTAGCAAGAGTCGGTTTCAACTTGTTCATGTTCATAATAGTGTAAATAGATATTAGCCAAACAATTATTTGCAGGCTCAACTTCAGACAGTCCTTTAGTTAAGCGTTTGTCAAATTGTAGGGTGCGCCTCCCTTGGAGGGGGGGTGGGTGAAAACCCAACGAGGGGAAAAGAGCATGCCGAAAATAAAAGGTTTTAAAAATTACAAATTTACTGAAGGGAAGCAAAACAAAATGCATTCTGACATAATAAAAAATTAAATGTGCACATTTACACTGATATAATATACTTAGAAATGCATCAGTACTGCACACAATGTATTTGATAAATAATCTCTCAATACTAAGATATGTACTAGTTTTGTAATTACCATTGACTCTCATAGGCTTGTCATATACAAAATTTAATACTTATCTTAATAATTTGTGCGGTTTGTGATTAAAATTGCTAATTGCATTGTAGCTTTATGGCAAAGTACATTATTGTTGCATTCAGTACATTGTTATTGTACGGTTATTGTATGAATATGGGGGGTGGCGCTGAAAATTATGGTTCAAAATTGGGTCTCAAGTATTGAATTTTGAGAAGCACTGCTTTAGTTTACTGATAATAATAGTTATTACGAAAAATACAAGTTTCATTCAGTACTTATTGAATAACGTTAACATATTGATCACCTTTAAATATTTTTTTTTATTAAATTATTCAAAGAATATTTATTTTAAGTTTTTTTAAGAAACTAATCATGTCTCCAATATCGATGGAGTTAAATAAATCTTCAAAGCCATAGACATGAATAGAGATAATATTTTTACCTTGCAAGAGTGCTGAAATCTTTACTATAATAGAATTACTATTTTCTAAAGTGTTATGTATACTATTTTATAGCATCTTGTCTGAATGTGTAACATAAATTTAACAGTCATTAGTTATAGTTTAAAATTTAATAGGGTTTTTTTTTTTAAATTTTGGAGTCAGAAAAATTTTGGGTAATTTAACATCTGTAATACTTAAATCTAATTTTTTACAAAAAACTGAAAAACGATTTATAATTTATCTCTTGCGGGTGTTAGATTTTTATTTTAAATCAATATTATTTTGAAAGTGTTTGAGGAGCATATAAATATAAAACCACTTACAATTTATTGAATAACTTCCCAGAACTCTGTGTATCCATGTAAACTATAATCAAATTCTTTTCTAAATCTGAAATTTGATGCTTAATATCTATATAAGTGATATCCTTATCATTTTATAATTAATGTTCAGTAATTAGCTTAAGTGCTTACTCTGCTTTTAAATTAATTGAAACCTTCAATAGGTAAGCTATATTTAATTGCTATTTTTGTAATAACACATTTGTATATATATATATATATATATATACTATATATATATATATATAACCAGATATATACATTGAATATATATATTGATATATATGTTGAACATTATAAAATCAACAACCTTAAAAATTATGCTATATTATTTATTTCAATTTTGAAAGAATATGAATCGTATTTTAGCAACTTCAGACAAAAAGAAGAAATAAGAGCAAAAAAAAAAAAACACTTTCACACTTACATTTGTTATTTTATGGATGTCATAAGAACTAACAACGTTAAACTTTATCTCTTTCAAAGGTCCTGTTTAAAATTATTATTTAATGTTGTATTGTATCTTGAAGGGAAATACAAGAATTAAGTTTTTTAAAGAATTATATATGTTTACTAGTTTTCTTGCTGTGTTTAAAATGGATTTGAAAACCATGTTCAAAGGCATTATTTTGTATCCGTAACTGTGGAACAATTGAGATTTTAAAATGTATTTACCTTTCTTGTGAATATTTTTTCCTTATTGAACATATTATGCTATGTTTTTAATGCATATAATTTGTATCTTTATTTGTTCATCTTATCATTATACATTTATAAAATCAATAAACCTTAAAAATTACTATATTTGCACATGGAAATAATTCGAGAATCTACTCCATAAGTATTTTTCGATGTCTTTTTTTTTTCATTCTTTATTAAATATATGTTCCACAGCTTTATAAAATATTTTGTAAAGAAAATAACCAAGATGATTACTTGGAATTTTTAATATAAGTAATAAAGTAATTCTAAGGCTCGGAATCTTAATCATATTTTAAAAGGTATTAATGCCCTTTTCAAGGGAATGTATTAATACCTTTAAACACACATAATTAAGACTTTAAAGGAATGCATCCATACCTAAAAAAATTATGCTAAACATTTTTTTTTCTATTTACATATAAACTGTCATTAAAATATTCAAGCATATTTATTCCTATTTATATTTCCTTCAAATTTGATATTTCTCCCTTCAAATTTTATGCATCAACTATTTCATTCCACATAAAATTTTCGGTGTAAATTGAACTTATATATATTTTTCTGGAACGGAAATTTTTAAGAGAAATTTAAAAGAAATTTTTATGGAATTCAGAAAAAAAATTTAATTTTGATACAAATATCTTTTAAAGGTATCATTTTTTATTTGCTCTATTGTGTATCATATTGCTTTTTTTTTTACAGATTTTCCGTATTAAAGATTCAAATTTTGTTTTACTATTTGTGTAATTAATATTTCATAGGTAAAAAATACTACATTTATAAATTTTACATTATGTATTTTTCATTGTAAGCTTTTGTTTCGAACTGGTCTATTTTATGTGTTGAATATAATAATACACATCCCATTATTTCCTTGTCTATATAAAGAATTCATAAATATCTTATACTGAGGTTAATAAATATTAATAAAAACGTAGAAAAATGTTTTCCGATCTTTTTATAAAGAGTACGATTTTAATGCTCTTAATTTTTTTTCCGGTAACCTTTTTGAAAAATCGATACAAATCATGAAAAAATGAAGTTACATATCACTAAATTTTATTTTGTAAACTTTGTTTTGATAGGAAACAAATAACGTAGGAACAATTTTAGGAAAAATAATTATATAATTCAAACTTTCCAAAAGTTAGTGCATAATTTGGAAGAAACAATTGTTCTGTATATGCAATTTTTTCAATACTTAATTCTATGAACACATTTTTATAGACAAATTTATAACCCATTTTTTCGGAATTCAAATTGTCTTTCATTTCATTGCATTAGTATTCATAGTAACCAAACAAACTTGGAACGAGCTCACGTCAAGTGATGGACCTAGTGTTCTAGTAGACACACACTCCTCAAAAGAACACTGTACAGAAATTCGGAGAGTGAAATATTACTACAAGAATTTCCCTTGTTATCTGAAATTGTTTAAAATTTAGAAAAAAGTAATAGTTCCCGCATTTTGTATCTCAGCATAGTTTGTGTGTGTGTGTGTAATGCATGTATAAATATATATATATATTCCTTATTTTTCATAGATATCAGCATTTACTTAAGGCGTCTCAGGGGTGTTAAATTTCTCAAGAGGTCTGAAAATAAACAATTTTCAAACAGGTATCATTATTTTAAATTTAAATTAAATGATTCGAATCTTTTACAAATTATTTATAAATGAATGGGGGTTCAAAAAAGTATAAAATGTTTAAAATATAATAAAAATTTTAAAAATCACATAAACATGTGAAAATTCTGTAATAAATATTTATTATTTTTTGCGTTGCGCAAGCTATTTTCTAAAATAGTAGCCTCTGATGTGTATAAAACTTTATAAAATTATAAAAGGCATCATACTTTTTAAACCCAACCTAATTTTAGTATTATATATCTTTTGTGTTTCAAAATATTTATAAAATATTATATTTTTTTAAATATTTTTTAAAAATGTAATTTTTTTTGTTTGTTAAAATATGTAAGTTATTCTATTTATATAAAAATAGCTAAAGTGTAATAAGAATACATTTATTTTTATAAATCAACTTATAGCTAGTAATTAAAGCTACTATTTTATAGAAAATAGAATGCGCGACGTAAAACTTAATATATATTTCTTATAGAAAAGTTTTTATTTTCATATGCTTATAATTTTAAAATTATGATTATATTTTAAACATTTTATACTTTTCTGAAGCCCCATTTCTTTATAAATTATGTGTAAAAGATTCGAATTATTTATTTAAATTTAAAAGAATTATACATGTTTGAAAATTGTTTATATTTTCAGACATCTAGAGAATTTTTTTTTAACACCCCTGAGACCCCATGTTTGTGTTTTTATTAGGATAAATATTTTAAATATAAATAGTTAAAGAGGAGATTTTGTATAAAGTAATTCAGAATTGTATAATAAATATAATTAATTATTTTTATTTTTCCTTGTTTAGTAAAAAAGAGACACATTTCGACGAAAGAAAAATGATGTTACACCAAAACATATTTTCAAACAATGAAATGAATTTTTCACTGCTAAGGAAAATATGCTTGTTAATATGTTCTCTTTCCTATTAATCTGTTTTCTAAAAAATAATTTGCTCATTTATTGCCGAAGGTATTTTTTAAAAGAAAACATAGATCATTTGTTTTTAATCCCATTGCGAATCAAGCATTTGCTTTCAGTAAATGTAAATGGAAAATTTTAAAGAATTTTAGGAGGAAAACATTTTGCTTTAATTTTATTTTGAAAATAATTTTCTCTTCTCCTAATTGATAACAAAAGCATATTCGTATATACACTACTGTGCATAAGTTTCTGTTATTAAATATCTCTCTTCGTAATATAATCGACATTATTTGAAAAACTTTACAAGCGAAGAAATACTTTTTTTTATTCACTTTTACAAATTTTCGATTTTATTTCCGCAGGTAATTCATTACTTTTTATTTTAAAAAATTCACATCTTTACTCAGTGAAAAGGTTTCAAAATAAGATTGGGAACTTGCATATTAAAACATCTTTAACTTTTAGATATCAACAAATTGTAGCAGTTTTTCAGATAAAACAATTATTTATTTTAAAATTTGAATATGCTGTATTAAAATAATATTATGTATTATATCAGTATTATTCTGTTATATAATATTGTAGCAAAAACAGTTCACTTCGGTTGTCATGGATACTATCTACTGCTCTGACCCACGAGCCAGGTTGCGGGCGACTTGCCAAAAATATATTTTGTTTTCTTTATATTGACTTGGTTTTCTGTATTACTTATATTAATTGTAATTTTTTTATTCTCTTGCACTTTAATTAATAGTATTGTAAAGGTATTTATAAAAGTTAATTATAATTATAGTTATGGAAAATTCTGGAACTTTCCCTTGCTGTATATAAGATCAAGAAATATTAAGTTCGTGGAATAAAATTGTAAATTGTGACTAGAGAGAGTTTTTATCATTTCAATTAAGTATCTCACATTAAATTTAATCTACGTAACAATATTAACATGTACTGTATTAATGATACTATTTTATTCAATATTATCACATGCACTGTATTAATAATACTATATTATGCAATATTAATATGTACTACATTCATATGCTGTTGGCCATACAAAATGCAAATCCAAGAAAAATCAGAGATATCAAAGTGAAATTTATTTGACAGATAAAATGTTGTACAAAGATAAAATAGTTAAAATTACTGCTTCATGTGACATGTAGACGATGACATAATAGGTTGTTAGTGTAACCGCCATTGCTGGCTATAACCACTATCACACGCTTCGGCATAGAATCAATGAGGCTTTAGATGTATCCTTATGGTACAGCAGTCCATGCAGCTTTCACAAATTACCAAAGTTGATCCAGCGTAGTAGTGGGTGGTGTATCCATGGCCAGTCGTTATGCAAGTATGGATAGATTGCCAGAACTAGCAGGCAAAGGAAACAAAAAGAAGTATGGTAAAGAGGAACTCTTGAACATTGCCTGCCACGTGTGGTTGCGCATTATCCTAAAGAAATAAGGCTAATGGCAAGCACTGAATGTATAACAGGACCACGGACTCCAATACCTCAGATATGTAGCGATGGCTGTTCAGCGTACCGGCAATACGTATTAGAGTGGAGTGGCAGTGAAATTCAATATGAATCCAAAGCAGGGTTGCGATGCATTACGCAACAGTTCAGCAGCCTCTCATCATGGTGTCTTCAAACTTAAATCCAACTATCAATGTTTTTTAGGCAGAAGCGGAATTTGTCAGTAAACACAATGCCACTCCCTTCCGTTTTCTATGTCCGGCGTTCATTGCACCATTGGCAGTTCAAACTCCTATGGTTTCCAGTCAAGGGTAACAAAGCAATGGGTGCCTAAAGGACATTCCTATTTGTAGCAAACGGCGTCGAATGGTACAAGCGGATGTCAAAGGATGCGTAACAAACTTAATCTGTTGTGTTATGGTTCGTAATGGGGCTGTGCGATACATAACTGTGCATAAGCCACCTGTCACCATGGGAAAGTGGTGCAAACAGGGGGGTACGATCGGCCCCGCCAGTACATTGTTTCCTCCTGCATCCATCAATGGCAGATCAGCATCACAGTTGCTTAGTTTTGTCCAGCCAATTGACCGATTTCTCTGAAAGATAATCCGCAATCCATAAAAGCTACTATTCTTCCTCGTTCGAATTCAGAAACTTGGTCAAAAGACGCTCGATGTCTTCCACGAGGTATAGGTAAACAGTTTACGCAAAAAATTAAAAGAAACCGTAAGAAAGAACAATTAGAGCTACGGTCACTTATGATGTGCGCCTGCACTATAACGCTAATGATTTGCATATTTCATCGCCGCCAATGCATGATGTAAATTTCACATGGTTTGCGGACTTCCTTTAGGGTGTTGCATTTTGTTTGACCGGCAGTGTAGAAGGTAATATTTGAATATACAAATGTGTACTATTTAAAATGTTTGAATCTATATTTCAAGAATCGTAAGCTTAATAAAATATGCTTATGATTGTAGGGTTATTTCGATGCAATTGAAATGCTAATTAAGATTACATAAAGTATCTAAAAATATTATTCACAGATAAAGTTTATTTTGTATTACTTACCTACTTGTATATTTTTTTCTGTATTATATAGTACAGATCCAACACAAAATCAGTTATGCACCTTCAATCTTAGCTTTTTGAGATTATGAGAAAAATATGCTTGAATGAGAATCATATTTACATTCCTTATTAACGTGTTTTTTTAAACTAGAATCAGGACACAGATATCACTATCCAGTTAGCTCGTTTTTTTCGCTTTTAGTACACCCAAGCCCCTGATATCAAAATTTCAATGTATCTAGGATACTGAAAATATGCTATTAATATGAAAAAGAAATATCAAAGTGATTTGTTGTTTGAAGTTTGAATTGATATGTACGCTATTTCTAAAGACGAAAACTTTATAAATATGACTTTATAGGTATAAGTATCATTGAAATGTTTAATGCGTTAACTCAGACCTTGGTTTGGAATGATTTGGGAATTTCTGCTGGCCAATGTTTATTTTGTCAACTTCTTATATAAAAAAGTATAACACGTCTTATTATTACTTTTCAAACTCACAAATTAATAAATAATGTTGTTCGATACAAATATTTTTTCCTAAAATTTTTTAATTAAATTAATTTCCGGTCTTCTCTGAGATTCTTCAAATATTTACTTTTAGAATTTTTTTGTAATACGTTTTTTTCTACGGTCTACTACATTATTCGAAATGTGACCATTCATAACATTTACTGAAACTCCTATACATACATTCCCAGAAACAGTACAATAAACATTAGATAAGCAATCCAAGGAACTGCAAAATTTGCATAATTTTAAAAAGTTAAAATAATTTTTATTTACTTTGTAATCATAAATTAATGAGATTGCCAACCCTTCAGACTACAGCATCTTATCCAATATTTGAAATTACGCTGCACACGACTTAATTTATTTTCCATACCATGATGATTTATGCTCTAAGCAGGATTTTCATCCCAGTATAGATAAAAAAGCATAACTTCGCCTAATTCACAAATGGAAAATAGAATCAAATTATTCTGAGAATTTTCATTCATATGGAGGCAATATTCAGCTTTTTATTGAGTTTCGAATTTCAGCTAATTTCATTTGGCCAATTTCAGTTTTAATCCATGCGGACACGCGATAATTATATTTGATTCTATTTTCTCCATAGAAATAATTTAATATGCGTCATTGGTGATGAATAGATTATATTCCTTTCAAGGTTTTTTTTTTTTATTTGTGGAAAGTATTCCTTAAAAATGATTTTAAGTATCTTGAGAGGAATCGACATGTTTCAGTATTCTAAAACCTTGATTAATTAGCATTTTCCAAAATTTGAGATTCTTTATAAATTAAACAAAATAACATCTACTTTCATCACCTATACTTTCGAGCTGCATTTTCTTTTTTTAGGTATATTCGTTGTGTAACACACACCTTCTTTTTACAGGGAAACGTATACAAAGTTCTTATATTCTGAAGTCATTTATTCAAGGTATTATCCCAGGTTTTTGAAAAAAAATATAGGTCTAGAACTACAAGTCTTTATTTATTTATTTATTTTTTTAATTTCATAACGTACGACATTTCTTTTAAACAAACAGTATTTTGATATATGTAGAAGTCTAATTTTTTTTATACCCATATGTTTATTTTCTTTTTTACTTTTAAAACTGTAATTTTTTTATACGTGGCGCATAATGAGCACCTGTAAATTTCGATCTTACTTTTTCAATTCCTACTATTAGCTCACACTCTATGTATTTAGTTATTTTTTTATCTTCGTGAAATTTTCAATCGTTAGAAAAAAATATTTTAAGGTGCTCAATTGAACTGAAATTTTGTACACATGATTATTTTGTAACAATGCAGTAATTTAATTATAATTAATAAAGATTAATTGAATAAAATTAATTATTTAAATAATTACAAATACACCCACATTGGCATAATTTTTGGCGACTTAGCGACCGTTTTGGTGAGTTGTGTCAAAACTTGAAAAAGGTTTTTTCTCACATTTTAAAGCACTCATTTGAACTGAAATTTTCTATACACTATAGTTTTGGGTAAAAATACGATAATTTAATTATAATTAATTAAAATTAATTGACTGAAACTAATTATTTAAAGAACTACAGATACAGCCATGCTGGTTTCATTTTTAGCGACTTTGGTCTAAACTTTTAAAAGATTTTTTTTTTCATGTTTTAAAGTATATAGTTGATCTGAAATTTTATATACACGATTGTTTTGCATGACAATAGGATACTTTAATGATAGTTAATAAAAATTATTTACCACTTAATGCTGTTATTATGTCCTATGTATATACATATTTATATTAATTGTAACTATTTAATAAAAAGTAGCTAAAATAAAATTTTTCTTTTTTTATCTAAGTAGGAATTGACTTAAATTTTTTTATATTACTTGTTATGTTCAAAGTGCCCGTTATACACTAGATTGTAACGGTACATAAAAATGCATATTTGTTTTTACGACTAGATATAAAATGTATTCAGGTTCTCAAAACAGTTGCACAAAAATCCCAGCTCAATTAACAATGCTTCGACACCTATTTATGCTTGTCTTCTGAAAAGAAAATATAAATTTTTCTTGACAGCTGAAATGTAGGTGGTAGAATTTAACCTCAAAAGGGTCCTGATGCGCTTCGAAGATGAGTATTCAAGAGTTCGAGACTCGTGGCGCTGAGGAAATTTACCGGGACTCAAACGCCCTCCCATTGGTGAAGAAGTAAAGAGAGAGGGGCGCCAGCTCAGGTGTCCTTCTTGTCACTTGACCATGGTTCAAAATAATGAAATATGTTGCCATTTCCACTCGAATAGCTAAATAATGCAACTTTAATATTCACTCACTCACTTTCCATAAAAAGGAGAAAGTTTGTAACCAGGTAATTATAAGTTCATTTTTTGCAAAAATAGCGCAACTAGATATTTTTTATTGTGAAAAAATATTCTAAAAACAGTTTTATACGCGTATTCTAATATAAGTGACAGCAAATATAAAAAAAAAAAATATTCGTTCGTACGCTTTTCCAAAATCCCAGTTTCGTATGCAGTAGGATATCTTAAATTATTTGGTACTGCTGTTTGAAACATACAATTAAAGAGGTCAGACGGCTAATAACACAAAAGTTACTTTAACTAATTCATATATGCCGAAGTGTGGAAAAGTGAATTTTCTAGCGAAGTTATGTTATAATTCATGTACAAATATTTATTCTAGATAAAAAAAATTTGAAGAAAATGCATACAATTTTTTTGTAAGTAGGTATTAGGCTTATTTTTTCGATAGTGAAAAATAATGTATTTTCAGAATTAGTCGATTTTTAAATTGAGTTTTGTTGCTAATGCCACCTGTCTGACGTAATTAGATCGAGGCCCACGAAATTCATCATGGCAAGGGGCTAGATGCACACTTGGCGTTGGCCGTAGCTTTGAGCACCATACATGTGACAGTACGATTTAGCTTGGTTCCACCGTAATTTTGAGGGAGAACACCCTGAGCTAGGGTCAGGGGCCTCTCACCTCTCATTCTCTGCCACCAACCTTAAGAGAGGACTTGCGGCTCGATGGCTGTTTAGAGTACTCCCATGGCGCGAAGGAACTATACATTACAAACATGTATGTCTTCTCCAGGATTCGAACCCAGACCCTACGTTACAGCCGTCAGGGCAGCTAACCATTATACCTGAGGGGCGACAAACTGAGTTTTGTTGTCTCAATGACATATATTTATTAAATTTGGAAATTAATATTCCGTATATGATAGGTTTATTAAAGGAGAATAAAGTTATGC
The DNA here is from genome assembly GCA_019973955.1 of Trichonephila inaurata madagascariensis. NCBI lineage: Eukaryota > Metazoa > Arthropoda > Arachnida > Araneae > Nephilidae > Trichonephila > Trichonephila inaurata. Next base: position 99,541 of record BMAV01027483.1, on the reverse strand, counting down.
TGTCTGAAACTACAGAAGTTTATTCATTTTATGTTTAAGACAATAAGAATGCAAATATCACAAGAATTTTTATATATTTACTTTTGACTGTCATTTTGAATCTCATTGAGAAAACCTTTACACATGTGGTGTAATTATACAAAAAAATAATATAGTATTAAAAGAAATTTTACCCAAAGTAATAAAAAAACAATTTTTAGCCTAAACTGTATGTAGCAGGTGTTAAAGCAAAAAATAATTTATATTGACATAGTTTAATAGCAGTGAGGGTATCATTCGTATCATTAAATTTCATAAATTTATGTGCATGATTCTAATGTTCTTTTCAGAGTGGATGTGCTGCTCATGTAGCCCTTTAAGAGCCGAAATATTTTTATTTTTAAATACATATTTCTTCTGGTTATTAATCCTATACTCTCCTCAATGACACTGGGAAAAATAATAAAAACAAATCCCACTCCTCCTCCCCCTGGAACGTAGACGGTACCCGCATGATCATGCGGGTTGGACTTTATCTGTGAAATGGGTCACCTATGAAATTTAACGTCTTGCACCTTTACAGCTCTAAGTTGATATAAGAAACAATTTTAATTAAATTAAAACTGTTACAAATAAGGAAATTATTGATGTATAATCAATTCTTTTATTAACTCATAATTTATTTACTTTGAAAATCTTTAAAACATGTTTTATTTCTTACAGGTATAAATAAACATTGTATTTTTCACAACATCTTTTCAAACTGCTTTCGTAGTTTTAAATCTGCCCTTGTGAGTCCTGAACATGTCATCAACACATCGAAAATGTTATACATGTCAAGCTTTTTATCCTGGAATGGTCAGGATACGTATAATAGGTAGATTATAACACTTCGATCTTTTTGCGAGTAGAATTACTACACTGTTATCTTCATTATCAGTTAAAATACTTATGTTAGTAGGTGACGAGGCTGCTATCACTTAAACTATCTCTAACATAAATTTTAAGCGATCCATTTTGACTTTTGGAGGAATTTCATTTCATATTGCAGTGTTTGGACAGAAAACAAGAATTTGAAAACAGCTAAAACAAGAAAATGAATAGGCTCAAAAGACTTTTATGGAATAGAATGATTCAAACTTCCGCAGGAAGCACGGTTTTTATTTTTGTATGTGCGTGGGGGGGGGGGGCAAGGGATAAATATATCGTACTCGTTAGAAAAACGAGACTAGTACATGGTAGCCCAGAAGAAAATATGGTTTTAATTATATAATAATATACTTCGTTTCTATTTAGGCTTACATCAACATTATTGAAACAGAAAAGAAAACTCACAAGGCAAGAACTTATCTTTATAGCTGCAGTGACTGAACTAACACAACTCGCACAATCGTGCGGTTAATGAAATCCCGAGTATTACCAGCAACATTAAAATAGTATAATTACTATATTTTTTCTATTTTACAATTATTTAATCATTAATACAAAAATTTGTATCGAAGCAATTAGAAATATATCGGTAATTACCTTTTTACGACAAATAAAAAGAAGACGTGTTTTCGTTGTATTTGAAAACAAATTTGCCAGCTGAAAGTAATACATGGACCACAACCATCATCTATATGATATAAAACGTAACATTTTACACTTTCTGCAAACCTTCTCAATCGTTGGATTCTGGATTTCCTTACATACGACACATATCTAGAAGCAAAAAAATATAATAATATCTAGCCGGTACGATCGTGTGGGTTGGATCTTAAGGTATCCGACAACTTTTGGAACCGTGATTTTGCAAAAGCGTATAAATGGATGGTATTTATGATATTTAGTGTCATTTATAGATTAGAAAATGTATATAAAATTGTTTTAAGTATATTATTAAAATAAAAAATTATTTAAGTACAACATTTTGGCAAAAAATGAACTTATGAACAATTTTCAAAATATTCTCCTTTTGTGAAAAAAGCTTATTTTATAGCAACATCTTGCCTGTATATAGTTCAGTACTCTGTGCAGAGGTTCAATTAGAATTTTTGAAATATATAACATAGAAGTGGGTTTATCCATGTTTTACGACAACAGAGGGGAGAAATTTTAAGAAAGAAAATCCGATAATTATTTCAATTGGTTGCAACTCTGAAAATAATGTGAATTTTTCAAAAATCATACTTGAGCCTCTGTTCAGATGTCTGAGCTATATATAGGCAACATATTATTATAATAGAAGCATTTTTTACAAAGGAGAACATCTTGAAAAAAGATTATTCTAAGTTAATTTTTTGCCAAAATATTGTACATAACGATTTTTTTTTGTCAAATGTCCTTAAAACAATTTTATACATGTATTTTAATCTAAGTGACACTAAATATCATGAAAATTATCCATTTATGTGCTTTTTTAAAATCACGGTTCCGAACGTATTCGGATAACTTAAGGGATAGATCAGTGTTTCTCAAACTGTGGGGCGCGCCCCCTTTGAGGGGCATGACAACTCTACGAGGGGGGCGCGAGTATATTGAAAAGTCGAAAACAAAAGATTATTTAAAAAAATTATTAGTTTACTGAAAGAAAATAAACAAAATACATTCTGACATAATAAAAATTAAAATACGAATTTATACTGATATATTATACTTATAAATGTATCAGTGCTACACAACGTTTTTAATAATAAATTTAACAATACTTAGTTAAGAACAAGTTTAATGGTTTACATTGACCCCATGGGACTCTGTAAAATATAAAATCACATACAAAAATCGAAACTTAACTTGATAATTTTTGTACGGCTTATAATATAAAAATACCTTAACCACCGATTAAAAGTTACGTGATTCTCTTCCTAATGTCTACCGTTTTCAACGTAGACGCACGTATGGGTTGCATTGAGTGTGTGTAGGGGGGGGGGATAAAGAAGCAAATAAACTGAAATAAGTAAATCCTTAGCAAACATTCACAAGATCCTTTTATGGCATTCCAAACCCTTCAGAATAATTTCATGGAAAGAAGTGCACAGGAAAGGTCTTATTTTGGAAAGACGTATATATACGTTCCAGGAAATTAACGCTTTGAGTGACAGAGATTATTATATACTCCGGTGGCACTTAAGAGGTTAAAGTCGTATCGTAGTTTTATCATCAATGTATATTATTGAATTCAATACATTGATATTGTTTGAGGGGGGCGCGACTAAAATTTTGATTGAATATTGGGTCGTGAATATTGAAACTTTGAGAAGCACTGGGATAGATTGAAGGCGAAAATTGATTTTAGTCTCAAGTGAATGATATATTGTACACCTTTTTACAATTTTATAAATTGCGGTAAAGCTCAACACACTAATTTATAGTGTAAACACAAACACAGAGGAAAAATATTAAACATGAGTTAGAAAATTATTTTTGCATAGTTTTAAACTAAAAAGACATTGAAAGGCGAGAATATAACGAAATATGATAATTAAAACTTGAAGAATTTAACAGCACACAAATAAAGAATTTAATTTACCCATATATGAACTAGGATGCTATTTTTAATAAATATGTGTCAATAATATATTTTTAAACTTAAATAAAATTAAGAAAGATATGTTCCACGATATTAGACTAATTTTGTAATAAAAGGACAAAACCTTACTTAAAAATAAAAAAAAATGGAACATATCAGTTTAATTGACGATATAGATTCTGTTAAATTAAATTTATATAAATTTAGCTAAAGAATTGAAAAATATTGCGGCCAAATTATATGATACAATTTTTAAATTTGAAACAATTTTGTGTGCAATGATCACGTTAAAATTATATGTATTTTTCGTATTTACTCGAATCCAAGCCGTACTATTTTTCCTGTGGTAATGTTATGAAAATCGAGTACGGCTTAGAATCAAAAACAGAACATTAGTTAAATGAGGGGAACTGAGTTATCATCCCATTCAAAAGGAAAACTTAAACGTCCATTCTGGCAGATACATGGATGACTTATCTCATTCGGCAGTTTATCTCCACAATATTCAGTTTATCCAAAACATCGTTGTTTACTTGTTATTTAGGGCAGTGTTTATCTAACTGTAGGGAGTGAAACCTAGGGGGTTTGATAACTCTACGAGGGGAGTGAAAGCATATTGAAAAGTCAAAAATAAGATTTTATTAAAAAAAAAAAACTCATTAACTTTCTGAAAGTAAACAAATACGTTCTGGCATAATTAAAAGTAAAATACTCATTTACACTATAATACACTTATAAATGTATCAGTACTGCATAATCTATTTCATAGTTAATTTAACAATACTAAGTTAAGGACAAGTTTAATAATTACTAGTGACCCCATGGATTTGTCAAAATAAAATTATATGCCAACATTATACATAACACTTATCTTCATAATTTGTACGGTTTATAATTAATATTTAAATGCCGATTAAAAATTACGTGATTCGTTCCCCAATGTCACCGTTTATCAAGTAGGTAAGCGTATGCGTTATATTGAAGGTTGGGTGGAGGATAGGAAAAAATATAAATAATCAAATCCTCTGAAATAAGTAAATCCTTTGCAAACATTGTCAAGGTCATTTTATTGCTTTCCAAAGCCTTCGAAATAATTTTACGGATAGCAGTTCACAGAGAAGATAGTACTTCCGAAAGACGTATATATATATATATATATATATGTGTGTGTGTGTGTGTGTGTGTCTAGGGCAATTAACACACTGGTTAAGAGAGACGTTTGTATACGTCGGGAAACTTAAGATGTTAAAGTCGTATTGTAGGTTTAGCTGCAAAGTATGATATTATTGAACTCAATACATTATTATTGTATAAAGGCGGGCGCGATGCAAATTATGATTGAATATTGGGTCGCAAACATCGAAAGTTTGAGAAGCCCTGATTTAGGGTATTCTTTGGTATTCGCTTTCTTTTAATCACTTAAACATCAAATATATCGGTAATAGCATCCAGACGAGTTCACTATGACCCAAGTGTGAAATGGGAGGCAATTTTAAATGCAGAAAAATAAAACGGAAATAGAACAGTGGTCACTGAAAATTTGACTTGGAGGAAACAAATATACGTTAGTGGCGTAAACAAAGTGATATAACTTTTGCTTTCAAACGTTCAACAGTTTTTAATAATTCTTATATATTACAATCATTTTGAAAAAAAAATGTTGAATTGATGGGAGACGACATCTTGCGGTAAAATGGCAACGTCGAGCGTCGGCGCCATTTCTAAGTTAAACTGTAACAATGGAAACGATGAATCATTTTCGAAACATGATACTGACGTTACAGTAGTTATAGGTTCATGAATGTCTTTTAAAATGTTTTAATACTGGTAAAATTAATTAATAATTAACTTAGTTTTCATTATTTGTTTAAAAAAATTATTAAGTATTGGATATTGATGAGCCTTTTATGCAGTTTTTTTTTAAAAAAATTCTCAAAAATGTGTAAATAATTCGTGGTGTGGCTTAGATTTGATGGCGGCTGAGATTTGAGTAAATACTATATGTATTGTATATAACAAAAAATATTAAGCTTACTTTTGATATCCAACAAAATCATGCCTATGAAAAAATCAGGAAAAAGCATATAAAACACAGGATCCTCAGAAAGAAAATAAGCTAATTTTAGAAAAAGACATGGAATTTGACATGGAATTTTTACCCATAAATACAATATTTATGTTAAGGAAAGCTGTTAACTGATTGCTAATATCTTTCTACTGTATCATAATGCACAAAATCTTACTGGAAAGTATTTTATTTTTTCATATTTATTTAACTTATCAGATTCCGAACGAATAATTCAAACTTTGCATAATAACAGATATTTGACAATACAGCTACAAAGCGTGATGTATAATATTTACATACATGTAAGAATTTATTAATATATTTGAATTTGGTATTATTGTTTGTGATAGCACTTTTTTCAAACATCTATAGAAACCAATAATACTGGCATTTATTTTCACTTTTTATTGAGTTGTTCATAGTTTTAAATTGATAAAATGTTCTCAGTCAGCATCCTTAGAGCGTGCATATTATTACATTCAATTCAGTCAAAGACTTCAGTTTAGTACCCTTTAATTATTCTTTTATTTCTTTCAACATTTTAAAACTATTTTTAACCAAACTTACTTCCAATATATATTGTAATTTAGATATGAGTACAAGTCTCGCATATGATTTTACTCAAATAAACTTAAAACTCATGTACATAGATAACAAATTTTACCATAAAAAATAGTCCGATTCTTTCGGTCGTAATCTATATTGAAACATTTGAAGGATTAAGAGAGAAATTGTTGAGAAAATAAAAAAAAATCAATATGATATAATACAGTATGTATGCTAAAAGATCGAAGGTTAGATATTAAATATTTTTTTCTTCTTTCAAATAAAGCTACAGATTGGTAATAACCAATGCAGAGCTAGTATATTCCCTGGGAGCTGGTATCAGGTTTTAGTGTGGAACCCTTTAGGTGGCTAATAATTGTCACAGTGTAGTTTTGACTCCCAGTTCCCTCCAAAGAGGGAGGCACTTGAGCTCTGACGATGCAAACTTGTACTAGGATTTTAATTTTGCCAAGATCACCCAAGACAAACGATCTTTAACTTGCCGCATTTGAATATTGAACATGAATTGAATAATTTTAAAATATTCATAAATATTAACTTAGCGTAACATTTTTAAAATTTAACTTTAGCTTATGAAACGTCAAATCGTATAAATAGAGGGAGAATTGTATAATATTTGAGGTAATAATTCGTGGCACTAAGAATGCGATCATAAATTCATACGAAGCAAAAATCTTATTGTAGAAAACATGAGATATTATTAACATTTGAGTTAACTCTCTATTACATTGTTGACATGAAAATTGTCCCAGTTCCGTAGAATACACTTAATATATATATATAT
>BMAV01027483.1:51679-86089 GCA_019973955.1 Trichonephila inaurata madagascariensis | reverse complement strand
ATCAAAAACCAGAAATAATAGATAATGAACATAACAAGAAATAACGTAATAAAACTATAAAAGCAAAACATGAAGATCAAATTTATAGAATAAAAAAAAAGAAACTATGCAAAAGAACCTAGTGTGTCAGAAAGCAACTTCGGACTTAGGACCGAATAAGTGGGGTTAAACTAGTTTAAAGACGCCAACCTTCCCGCTTTGCAAATCAGTAGGAAAATCCAAATAGAATTTAAAAAATTCAAAGTATATAAAAAATAAACAAAAATTCGAAGTATATAAAAACTCGCAGAAAGTATGATAAAACCACTGACTACTATTCTGAAACAAATTCTCCAAATTCTTAAAGCAGAAAAATCCCAAAACAATTGCGTAAAAAAGTATTTCTCAGAAAAAAAAGAAGAATTTAACTAAATTTCCCTACCTACAGATCTTTTTCCAAGAGAATCAAGAGCCTTGAAAAAAATTAATGAAAAGCAATTATCCACCAAGTTAAAAAACCTGAATAAACATAAACGCATTTTTTGAACTACCTTTTACACTATAATATATATATATATATATATATATATATTAATTATTGATATCTAAGTCCTAGAATTAACCGTTTGATTGTATTAAAAACATTATTATAACTCTTACTTCTTGATTTAAAAAAAAGGACAAGACTTCTAAATATTAATATCTAAAACTGAAGTAGAATGATATTTTACGCTCCTGTCACCCACTCCCCAAAAGTAGATATTCGCAAATCTCGTTTTTAGTTTATCTGTACTCAACAAAATAAATATGCTTGCTGAATTTAAATTCAAAATCTAATAGTTCAAAAAAAAAAAATTGTATCAATAAAACTACAATTGAAGGTTTATTTCCGTAAGACCCGTTTTTAGCAGATTTCAATTCAAAAAGAAACATGCAAACAAATTTCGTTACTGCAGGTTCAGTAGTTCAAAACGGGAATATTTTTTTATCAATACGCACTAGTAATTCTCCCCACCACCAACAAAGGAGTCAATGTTCTTGAAATTTGTTCTTAGTGGATCTCTATTCAGTAAAACATACGTGCTAAACAAATTATAGATATATGAGCCTAACAGTTCAAAAATAAAATCTTTATCTATAACGCCCCTTAACACCAATCGCTCCTCCGCCCAAAGGGAATGATTTCCACAAAACCCATTCTTAGAGGACCTCTAGTCCGCGAAAGAACAGTCTTACGAAATTTCATGTCTGTAGGTCTAATAGTTAAAAAATGATGATATACTTTTCTACAACGTCCCTTAACCCCTCAAACTCCTAGGTGTTGATTTTTTCAAAACCTCCTTTGTGGTGGGTGTTCACTTCATGAAAAAAGCCTGTTTGCCAAATATCAAGTCTGTAGGTATAATAATTCAAAAAAGGGAATATATTAATCTCCAACTCCGCTTAACCCCTTGCAACCCCCTCACCTTAGAGTTTGATTTTCGCAAAATATTTTCTGTAGCAGGTCTTCACTTCATAAGACGTCAAATAGTTTAAAAATGTTAATAATTATCTATATGTCGTAGGGAAATGAAGGAATTAGGGTTTTCTCGTCAAAACCCTAAAGGAGATGATCAATTCACGCAAGATGTTACAATAACGTCTATTTGATGTCTTTTCCCTGCAGTAAGTAAGTGAATTAGTTAAATCCCCAAACGGTTTTAGTGAAATGATGAAATGAAAAAAATATGCCAGTTTTTTGGTGCTAGGGGACTGATAATTGGGGGATCGTAATAATCTGCTAGGACGTATCCCCTCCGGTGCATTCGCACACCCTCTACAGCTTTTTGGCCAATATCTCGACACCCGAGCCTCACAGTCCATTCGGACCTGGCTCACTCAATCCCTCTTTAACTGCTCTTCCAGTTATTATAATTCCATGCCCATAGGTCTCTATTCCTTACATAGTTTTTAATTGTTTTAAACATTTATAAACTTTTAAAATTTATTTAATTCCACAATATCCTAGCTCCTGTTTGAGTCTCGGAATTGAGATTTGAACCACCTATTCCACTCGTAGAGACCCATCCAGTCATATACTTGACTCCTATTGTGTAGGCATGGGGAGGACTTAAGCCCTAAAATATCATGATCCCAAGTCAATCCTATGAGGTCTGAAAACATTTCACCCTCCTAAGGAATTGAGCTTGAACTTGACTTTTGGAGGTCCGCCATATTTTCGTGTATGCGCGAGTTTTACGTGGTATTGGCCCCCTTCGGTGCTCCCCCCTACATGACATCCCCATTAATAACTCGAATCCTATGCTACCTTGGTTGACCGCACCGGCTGGATTCGATTGTTCTCCTTATGAACTCTTCAAATATGTAATTTTATGCCAATAGCCCCTTTCCCTCCCCCATTTTACATTTTTAAACAATTTTAAACTTTTAATTTTTTTAAAATTCTCCATAGCACAGTGGACTTTTGACCTGAATGGTTCGGAAGTACAAGGACTCGACCTCCCAGGTGCAACCCCTCCCTCCCTAGACAGCATTTTGCCAATGCAAATCCTGACTTGCTCATCTAATCATTTCACTGAAACAGTTCTGGGTTTGAAAAAAAAATCAATTACTTTCATCATGGAAATGACATTGAAGAAACGTTATTTTAAAATATCACTGGTAGAGAGCACTGACAATCTTAAATATAATATACAGAAAAACAGTATGCTTTATTCATTTATTCGTGCAATAACAATTGTTCATCATGACCTCCTGAGCATTGTCTGACACAACTAAGAAGACTCATAGCACAAGTTACAGCTGAAAGCAACATATCAGAACGGATTGCAAAACCCTCAAGACACAGTCTTTGAGATTGGATAATGTTGACCGGTATAAATAGAACAAAAGTGATTTCAAATAGCCCCCAGCCAGAAGTTGACTGGAGTGAGATCAGCTGAAAATGAGACCAAGAGAGTGACCAAGAGAGCTCTAACCTTGAACAATCACTCAGTTCTCACCAAAGGTAGTCAATAGGAAGACTTTTTCTGAATTGGCACAGTATAGAGTTTTGCCATTCTGCATGACGATAACACACCTATTTTATTTTACACGAGCAAGAGAAAAAATATTTGCTGCTAAAATAACTCTTACATGTGTGTGTGAGCCCTTTCTTCTAAACTGAACTTCCGTATCATCATTTATTTATTTTTCATGGATTTTAAATGCTTGAATAAACCTTTAGCTCATGCGTTATATATATGCAAGGTGTGACACACACACACACACAAAAAAAAAAACGAGACTAAGTGTATAACTTGAAAAAGAGTTCAGTTGGCAACAACTGTCTTGGAAACGTCATCCCACGCACCCCCTCTATCCATGGGGCCAGTTTCGCCTTAATCGATCTCGTTAATTGGGAGTACTGCGTCATTAAGTGAACACACGGCATTCTGCCAGAAAAATGTCGAATCCACTTCAAGTTTCTTATGAAACGTAAGAAATCAGGTACGAAAACATTTCAAATATTAACCGAGGTTTATGGAGATGAAACTTTGTCTTAACATGTTTTTGAATGGTATAAGATGTTTTCAGGGAGAAGAGTCAAATGGAAGATGATAAACACTCTGGATGCCCAAGGTAAGCGTTTATAGAAAAAAAACTTTGCCAAAATTCGTGTTATGATTGGGTTCCCTGTTCCATCAGTGGTAAGACTGTTAATCAACACTACTACATTTAAATGCTAAAAATACCATGAAAAATCTAGAGAAGAAAGGCCAGAATTAGAGAGCTACACGAGGGCTTTTGGCGACGAACCGCGTAATTTTGAACCATGGTCAAAGGACGTGGACGACACCTGAATTGGCACCTCCTCTCCCAACTACCCCACCAAACCAACGGGAGGATGTTTGAGCTCTCGACAGATTTAACGTGCATCGCTGCCCTACACGGTGGGTCTTTTAATGGTACTGGGTGACCACTTGTGCTACAGCAGCCCTACTGTGATGCGGCATCCTCCTTTCCCACTTGATTTGGCCCCATGCACCTTTTTTCATTCCCTACGGTGAAAACGGGCTTAATGTGTACCCATTTTACCTCGGTAAAGAGGTTCAGGCAAAAAAGAAGAATATCCTGAAGGGCCTTCCATAAAACTTCATTCCAGAAACTTTATTAGAGATGGCAGCACCGAATGAATAAGTGTGTGAATGCTGAATGGAACTACTTTAAAGGCGATACTGTCATGGAGAACTGATTCTGTAAGTTAGTGCTTCTCAAACTTTCAATGTTTGCGACCCAATACGCAATCATAATTTGCGTATTGGGTCCCCCTCTACACAATAACGATGAATTAAATTCAGTACTACTATACTTGGACGCTAAACCAACAATACGACTTTGGCATACCAAAGTCCAACCCCAGACGTATATAAATGTCTAGCTCATCCAGAGTGTTCATTGCCCCCAGACATATACATAAGCCTTTCCGAAGTACTATCTTTTCAGCGAACTGTTATCCATAAAATTATTCCGAATGTATTAAAAAGCAATAAAATGACCTTGACAGTGTTTTCGAAGGATTTACTTATTTCAGAGGATTTGATTGTTTATTTCTTTTCTACCCCCTCAATACGTCACGTTTGCTTACCTACGTGCTAAACGGTGGCGTTGGGGAACGAATCATATAATTTTTAATCGGCATTTCAGGAATTAATTATAAATCGTACAAATTATCAAGATAAGTGTTGATGTCGGCATAAAATTTTATATATGACAAATCCATGGGGGCACTGGTAATTATTAAACTTATGCTTAACATAGTATTGTTAAATTAATTATAAAATAAATTATGCAGTACTGATAAATTTATAAGTGTTTTATAGTGTTAATGAGTATTTTATTTTTTATTATGTCAGAATGTATTTGTTTGTTTACTTTCAGTAAGTTAACAATTTTTTAGAATAATCCTTTGTTTTAAACTTTTCAATATGTTCTCGTCCCCCTCGTAGGGTTATCACGCCCCCTAGGGGGCGCTCCCCACAGTTTGAAAAACACTGCTGTAAGTACAATGATTTATTGGAGCAGTCTCGTTTTCCTTTGTGTCACACTTAGTACATAGTTTGGTTTAAAAGTGAATGTGTGTGTGTGTGAGAGAGAGAGAGACTATAAAGAATAACGCTATGCGTATCTTCGTTTCGCCAATCTTAGACACTGGATTATAATTTTATTTAATACGGAACTTAATTTTCTTCTATAAGCAAACCTTATTAATCAGAATTCAATTCTATGAATTTATTAACGGCTGCTGTTTAATTGGTTAATTACTTATTTATTAACATACCTCTTTCTAACAATACAAGTTACTCAAGTGGATCGCGTACCCTTTATGAAGTATGAGCTTCTTATTCTTTTATCGCTTTTAAAGTTATTTCATTTTTCAAGAAATAATTTCTTATCATAAAATATATTATAAAGAATTGAATCAACTCTGAAACAAATTGTACTTTTCTTAAGCATTCAGTTTCAAAAAAATCCTTTCTATGTACGTTTATATTGAGGATTCTAGTAGTTCATTTTCCATTATTTTTAATTGTTATTTTCATGCATCAATAATTATTAATAATCAAAAATAAAACCCACTAAATTAATTGTTTTTCGAAGTTAAGTCCCTTAGTAAGAAGAGTATTAATTATGTAAGATGAATTTATGTAAAAAAAAATCACTTTTATCTTTATAAAGAAGAAAAATTGCAAACTCTTTAAAATAGGAGTTCTATTAAATAATTTTTAATTATCATGATAAAAAAAACTGTCTTTAATTAAAAAATTCACGAAAAATTAAACATCAAAATAAAATTTAAATTTTTAATCTTAAGTAAAGTAAAAGTTAATTTAAACGAGAGACAGGCTTCTTAATAATCTGAAATTAAATATTCACATATTGTAGTGACACGAATTATATTTTAAAATTACTTTGAGGTGTTTTATTGTATAATAAATATCAAACTTAGATATTTTTCATTTAAAATATGGATTCACATCAAAAATAATGATACTCTGTTGTTTTTATATAGAAAAATAATTCTCTACAGAATCTTTTAATTAAAATCCTTCTTTTTTTATGAAGAGTTATTAAAACTTTTCTTTTTCAAAATATTTCCGTTTTAATTAAATATTATTTCTTGATTTCAGGGAGAAATGTATACTTCGTTTAATACTTTTTTTTACCTTCTTTTTAAATTCAATTGAAAATACCCAATATCTTTTAAATTGTGTATTTTTATCTAGTAATTATTTTTCATTTAATTATAAATAAAAATTACAGCCATTAAAAATACGGTAAGATTTAATTGATTCAATATAATTATATATATATTTGTTAGCAAAATTTATTTTGCATAGCATTTTTTTTAAAAAAAAGAATACTAACTGATTTGTCCCGTTACAACATGTACAAGGTAAAATAAAAATCAATAAATATTTTAAAAAACATTCCTAATTTTTTACTTTCTGCTTAAAAAACAACTGCACTACAGCTTTCTCTACAAAGTTCGGACTCTGTAACACTTAAATTATGTATGTGTGTTTATCTTTAAATACAGGGTGTCCTAAGAAGATTGGGACACACTTTAAGAGAAGGCAGGGACATCACAAAAATTAAGATTTGCATAGGCAACCCATGGTCGGAAACATCTTCGTTCGCAAGCTGGTGTTGCTTACAAGAGTATTGGAGGACACAAATATGCAGTCATTTCAGCTATCATTACTCGTAGAGAAGTATGGAACGTTTTGTAAACACAGAACTAGCAGATATGCACCTGATTTACGAATTAGCTGAAGGAAATGCACGAACAACAGAAAAATTGTATCACGAAAAGGTTCATTGGACCACCAAATGTTTGTTAACTTGCATCACAATTTCTGTGAATATGGATCATTGCGAGGTAATAGGCATAGTGAGTGCGGGCCAAGATTGACTCATTCCGAATATGGTACACGGATTCCATCGAACGGTATTCAGCACATTTAATTCCATGCAAGGAGCAAAACATGCTGTATACCGTTGCCCGTCGGAATGCCTAGTCGACCCACATTCTGCCTATTATACCACATAATGATCCATATTCCCACAAATTGTGCTGCAAATTAGCAAACAGCCAGTGATCTGGCGACTATCTCTGTGGGTTCCTAAAGAGATAAAATCTTTCTGGTGCTCGCGCATTTCATTCTGCCAGTCCGTAGCTCAGGTGCATATCTGCCAGTTCAGTGTTTGTATAACGTTCAATAATCCTCTGCAGTCAATGACAGCTCAAATGACTGAGTTAATGCATGTATTTTTTCTTCAAATGCTCTTGTGAGCACCACCACCTAGTGTTCAACGAAGACGTTTCCGACATTGGATTGCTATGGAAATCTGAATCCTTATGATGCCCCCTACCTCTCCTTGAAGTTTATTCCAATGATATATATAACGAAAAAATCTCACCGCGCGGAGGAGAATATCAGAACAGGTGAAATCTCAATGGAGCGACGTAAGGGTTAATGAGATAAAATCCTTCTGATCATTGATCATTATTGGTTGTATATTTTCTTTAAAAAAATTACATTACTACTTGTAAACAGCAATCTACTCGTCTGAACAAGATCCTGTGGTTTTTTACATGATTCCAGTGCTAAAAATGAAACTGAAGGGCACTTTTTTGGAAATTATGGAGAATGCGAAAATACTAGTGAAGAAGTTTTTCTTTAAAAAAAAAATGACCGTCTATGAACGATTTTTTGAATGTTTAAAACACAGAGCAACTTCAAAAAGAGACTAATTTGTAGGGCAGGTTGTTTAAATTGTTCTAACTAAATTGAATTAATTATTATTTAAGAATTTCGGAAATCTTTTGACTCAATGTCATGCAATCTTTTATTCAATGTGACCTTATTAGATAAAATGTTCGTAGCCCTAACCATCATATTCCCAGTAATTTTAAACTCATAAAAAAACAATGAAATAGTTTTTAAATAAATTTTGTTTATTTCAGGAATGAAGAAAGATTCTTGGCGGAATAATAGATTTTTATATTGTTCCACATTCCTAATATAATTCAATAAATAAACATTTCGAATGTGCAAGAATTGTCTCTTTGAAAATTACCGAAGAATGAATTTATTTTTGAACTTCGTAAATCAAAAGAATGCTTCTAGGTTTATTGTTTGAACACTGTTTTGATTATTTTAATTTCTTGTACATACTAATTCTTTTTGTACGCTAAACATTTTGGGACTGTGGGAGACGGCAGTTTAAGAGTTCAATTTTTTTTTTCTGTCTAGTCGGGGATTCAAGATTTTAATGGCACCAAAGACATGTCGAATTGAGAGGTTGATGTACTATGTATCTTTCAAAGCTCAGAATCCCCTGTTGGTGTGATGTCGAATTTCGGAAAATTGTGAGTGCCAGATCATTTTTCTTACTTTGGCAATGATATAAAATTTTGATATTAGTCACCAATAGCTTTAATACAGTTTCATAATCGGACGTTAAGGTATCCGACTACGTTCGGAACCGTGATTTTAAAAAAGCGCATAAATGGATAATTCTCATGATATTTAGTGTTCCTTAGATTAGAATACATGTATAAAATTGTTTTTAAGGACATTTTGACAAATAAAAAAATTAAATACAATATTTTGGCAAAAATTCTAAATTACAATAACCTTTTTTCAAAATATTCTCCTTTTGTGTAAAATGCTTCTATTATAAAAATATTTCGCCTGTATATAGCACAGACCTCTGTACAGAGACTCAACTGTGATTTCTGAAAAATTCGCCTTATTTTCAGAGTTACGGCCAATTGAAAAATAATTATCGGCGTTTTTTTCTTAAAATTTCTCCCCTCTGTTGTCGTAAAACATGGATAAACCCACTTCTAAGTTATATATTTCAAAAATTCCAGTTGAGCCTCTGTACAGAGATCTGAGCTATATACATGCAAAATATTATTATAATAGAAGCCTTTCCACAAAAGGAAAACATTTTGAAAAAAGTTTATTCTAAGTTGATTTTTTTGCCGAAATATTGTATTTAAATAATTTTATTTTGTGAAAATGTCCTTAAAACCATTTTATACATGTATTTTAATCTAAGTGACACAAAATATCATAAATATTATCCATTTATACGCTTTTGCAAAATCACGGTTCCAAACGTAGTTGGACACCTTAATAAACCATCAATCAAACATCAAGAATATTAGTAATTTGCATTCTGTTTTGTTTTGTTTTTTGCTTATTGGCACTTACTTCAGTTAAAAAAAGTGAGAAGTTGTTCCAAACGAACATTTCATCAAAAACCATTCCTTATTATAAACCATTCATCAAACGCCTTCTTATTAAACAAAAAATATCGAACGATTCTCATTGCATTAAGGCTAAAATTTGTTGTAAAATTTAGTGATAAATTGAACACATTAAATTATTTAAATAAGTATCGGCTTTTCTTTTTTTTTAAAATATTCTATTATCTGCTATATTGTACTTGCTATTTCTGCTATCGATTCCGAGATTAAAATAACTGAAATAAAATGAAACAATCAGTGATAAATTATTTGTACATTTATCTTCTGCATGTTTTATAATCGAAACTTTATAACTTTTTTTATTTTTCTAATTTTCAACTTCAAGTGTAGTAGATTAGTAAATTTCTTCTTTTTTTGAATTCTTATTTGACTGAGTATGACAAAAATATTGCCTTTCTTCTGAAACAGCGATGATTCTGATAAAAATAATACAAATATTTTCTATATGCAGAATCACCAAAATAGCCGCAAGAAAAAATATTTCTGCTGGTGATTTCTTTCCGTACAAGGACACCATTGAAATATCTTTTTCAATGTCAAATGACTATTTGCAAGCATTCTATCTTTTCTGATAACGATGTTCTATTTGTAGCGATATTCTTATTGTGCTCAACAGTTACCGCTCCATTTAGGAAAAAGAAATCCATTATTTCTACAAAAATGTGCATTTCCTTGGCAAAAATTCTTTGTATTGATTTTTCTCTCGCAAACGTAATGTCTTATCACGTATCCGTCATTTTCCGAAAAATGTAGTATAAGTACCAAAAAAATCGTGAGCCTTTCATATTTATTTGGTTTGAACCAATTGTCGTTATTACGGAAGATGTATAATTTCGTAATGGAAAACAGATAAGTTATATTACAATTCTTTTGTTTAATGGAAGTTTCTATACAAACTAAATCGTTCATCAGATGCATAAAATGAATTTCGAAAATTCATACGAGAGAAGACTACTCTCATCATTTGAGTAATGATTTTTATTTTAAAAAAGAAAGGTGTTGAGAGATTTTTTTTTTCAAACTCATTTTAATTTTAATTTGTCAAATTAAAATTTACAACATATAGAAAAGTTTTTCACAAAGCTCTTACACATCATTTCATCAGAATGAATTCCTGGGTAGTATTTCCAAGATCTTCAACATTCATCCTCTGGAATAGAAGAGCTTAAGTTGAATGCTTACCTTGAAAGTGTCGTTTTTCGTCTACATAAGGCATTTTTTTTTATTTGAAAGTCGTATAGTTTGAACACGTTTCTTTCCAAAACAGTTTTTCTTTTTCCTTTACGCGAAATAGAAATAAAGTTATAGTGTGATTTTAAAAAAACATCACTCTATGCAAAAGGGCAGTAAGATTAAACTTTAAATGAGTCTTTCTCAAAATTATGTTTTCGAAATAAACTCTTTACTAGGTATGTGGTATCTTAAGAATCACACAAACCAGATAACTATTTTTCATAAAATGGACCATACGTTTTGTGTTGTAGGTTTAATATTTTTTCATTTAGGGTAATTTTTATAAAGAAAAAACTTTAAAAATATCAAAATTTTCACATTATTATGTATAATTATCTGTAATTTTTCTGTATTTTAATATTTCTCTTAGATTTTGAATCCTTTTGAAGAGCACCATACTATGCACGTTGCGTATTAAGAAATTTATGATAATTGTAGCAGACATTTTCATACAGTGTTACCAGTTTTGATAAAAAATTTGGTAAAATTTCCTTGATAACAGCCATTTTTCTAAAAGTGTACAATATTTATTTAAAAAATTTGATGTATTTGCATTATTGTTTCCCCTAAAAACACTCAATTTGTTTTTTAAAAAAATTGGGTTTGAAGGTAGGCAGTCACCTTAAAATGAACTTAGCACTGTTATTTACTTGCTGATCTCAACCAAGTTTGTGTTCGTGGTAGCTTAGTGGTGATGACCAAGGAATCATAGGCGGTGGGTCATGAGTTCGAATCCTTGTGCCAAACAATACCCGCTTTTTAGAGAGGCTGATGCACGTTAAATATATCGAGAATCAAAGCTCACCCGTTAGAATGGTGTTGAAGTTTAGAGATTGGGATTCCTGCTCGGGTGTCGTCCTTGTCACTTGCCCATTGTTCAAGTACACGTAGTCATCGCCTGTGTTCTTCGTATTGCATTATAGTGCTATGCAAATAAACACTTGCACTCTAAATCTGTCGAGAGCTGAAACGTCCTCCCGTTGGTGTGGTGTGGTAGTTAGAAGATGGGGTGCCAGCTCAGGTGTCGTCCACGTCACTTGACCATGGTTCAAAATTACATGGTCCCTCGCCAAAAGCCCCCGTGTAGCTAAACAGTGCGACGTTAATATTCCCTCATTCGCTCACTCATGCAAATAAACACTTACTCATTCAGCCAAGTGCAAATACCTTAAATAATTAGTTTGTGTCACAGGAGCTGCATGAATTAAATTCATCAAGTGAAACCACCTGTTTTAGGGATATTTATATACATATAAATTTCCTTAAGGTATCCGACTACTCTAAAATATGATTTTTCTTAAAAATTGACAAATTACTTTTAGGATTTTAGTTTATAGGCCGTCCTATTAGCTTTATGAAAATACCAAGTGTTTTATTTTCCATTCACTAGAACAAAAACTATAAGTGTTTTAGTACAAGCAAAAGCCGTAACTTTACATAAGATGTCAAACTTTAAAATGCGTTTTACTCGAAATGAGTTTTTTTCGAAACACTCAAACGCTAATTGCTCAAAATGTTTTTAAAATAATTTGCTGAAATTGTGTGTGTATGTTCTGTGTAACAATAGAAGTATTTTGTTTTAACTTTCAGATTTATCAATCACTTTATTACAAAATTTACAGTTCTTTATGTGAATATAATTGTTTTTTAAGACATTTCATATAACGACTAAGATAAAATGCTCTAGTTTTTGTAAAAAAATTAAAATATCTCTTATTCTAAAGGTCACTTTAAAAAGGAATAACAAAAAAATAAAACATCAAAATTGAAAAATTAAGAATTTGGTCATTTTCTATTTGTACAGAGCGGAAATCATTTATGTAATTTTTTGCCAAGTTTTCTCTCACTTTTCCCGTTTTAGTAGTAATAATTATTTTTCTCTTCTTAATTTTAGCCATATTTTCTTAAAGTGTACTAAATATATCTAAAAACGACAAAAAAAATCTCCATATCTCAATTTTTTTTTAAAAAAAGTTGTCGCAAAAGTAGTCGGATACCTTAAAATCCAGTCGTGATAGCCAAATTAGTATATGTGTGACATATTTAATCAAACTAAGCATTATCCTCAATTTATGTGAAAGTTGAGAGAAGGAGAGAGGAAGTCAGCTCAATTATATATTAATCTTGTGCAATTCGATCCATTACAACCAATCAAAAAACATACTAAACTGCGTTTGAGACATAGTTTTGTTACAGTTTAAATATGAGTACAAACCTCATTTATTAAGAAGCAGTAATATTTTAAATAAAATTTTATAAGTGTTATATTTTATATACATTCAAACATTTTCAAATTGGTACATTTTAATTAGTAGTTAAATTTTGAACTATTTTAATATCTAATATTTTAGTGTGTGTTTCTATATGGCTACCTTTTGATGTAGTGATGAGGTTTTTTTTTTAATGTTTTAAGACTTTATAGAGATATATAGAAGCATTGAGATTAGTTTGAAATGTGTGTATCCGTTTATTTCCTACTCGATGGATAGAGTTTTGTGTACGTTTTAATATATTCTAATTTTTCAATGGAGTAAGTGTTGAATAACTAATTATAACTTTAAACTGATTTCCTATAAAAATTCAAATATACATTTTCTTTGAAAAATTCATTTTTATGAGAACAGTTATGTGGCCGGGTCTTAAGAAAGTGTAACTTTATGAAAGTATAATTTTTGTGTATGCTTATAGGTAACCGACTACGTTCGGAACCGTGACTTTAAAACAGCGCATAAATGGATAATTTTCATGATATTTAGTGTCACTTAGACTAGAATATATGTATAAAATTATTTTAAGGACATTGTGATAAAAACAAATTATTTAAATACATTATTTCGGCAAAAAATTAACAGAATAACTGTTCAAAATGTTCTCCTTTTGCGAAAAATGCTTCTATTATAATAATTTTTCACCTGTATATAGCTCAGACCTCTGTACGGAGACACAACTATGATGTTTGAAAAAATCATATTATTTTCCGAGGTACAACCCATTTAAATAGTTATCGGCGTTTTTCCCTTAAAATTTCTCCCATATGTTGTCGTAAAACATGGATAAACCCACTTCTAAGTTATATATTTCAAAAATTCTAGTCCAGGCTCTGTACAGATGTCTGAGCTATAGACAGGCAAAATATTATTGTAATAGAAGCATTTTTCATAAAAGGAGAATAGTTTGATAAAGGGTCATTCTATGTTCATTTTTTGCCAAATATTCTACTTAAAAATTTTTTTTTATTGTAAAACTATTCTTAAAACAATTTTACATACATTTTCTATAATTAAGTGACACTAAATATCATAAATATAATCCAATTATACGCCTTTGCAAAATCATGGTTCCGAAAGTATTCGGATACCTTAAAGCGAAAAATATTAATTCGATAATATTAGAGGGTTCTGTGTTAAATTCGAATTACGAAATGGGAATTTTAAAAATATTATTAATTTTCCTAAAATTAATCTTAGTTAAATGAAACGTTACAAAACTTCATAAAATTTAATCTCTTTTTTTTTTACTCTTTCAATTGAATGAAATATATTTGGAGATATAAGAAGTGCATTTAATGGGAAGTATTTTTAAGTCACTTTTTCCTGAGCTGAGATGTTAGGAAATGTATGATAATTTGATATAGAATCAACTATTGAAATTGAAATAATGTTTTGCTTTTCAAAAATAACAGATGTGCAAATCATAAATATCCTAGCGATACCCTATCCCAGGGATGGCGAACTAGTGGCACGCGTGCCCTCAATGGCACGTAACACAATATTTCGGGCACTCCAGCGATCAAAATGGTTTGCATTTTATTTCAAAATAACGAAGTTAATTATGAAGTATTACGAACAAGCACGAGTGATCAGTCGTGGGGTGGCGGGGAGCACACTGGTTTGTTATTGTCTTGTTTTAGTTACGTCGTAGACTACGGTTGCTTATGAAGCAAAATTTGTCTAAGCATATCATTGTCCATATCGTTGGCACAACAGTATTTTACAGAGATCATTTGTATTATACTTACCATTTTTAACTGTTATTTTACATGTCTAGTTCGACAAAAGAACAAAAAGAGCAAGATATTCAATGTAAGTGTTCTGGAACAGTAATATGCAGAGCATTGACTGTAAAACGGCATTTGAAACAAAGCACAAATCATCTTGTCAAAAAAGTGAACCACAGTAAAAATAATTAATTTCTTAGAACCTTTTGGTAGATGACTCCAATATTCAGCATGCATTCTACTAAAAGTAACATCTTACACAATCCTAATATAAGTTATTTGTCATCCAATCTGCAACAGAAGTCCCACTAATGTTATTTTAATTTGAATTACACGTATAACTAAAACATTTACAACTATACGATACAAAAGGTATTTCTTCGTTGTAAATAAAGAGTTTTGAGAGAGTTGTTAGTATTTAGTTTTTTAGTATTTTCCAAATAATTACACATCAAGATTATTTGACGGCACGTTTATACCTCATTAAACACTTTTGTAGAAAAAAATGGCACGTTGATCCATAAAGATTTGCCACCCCTCCCCTAGCCCATAAAGCTAATATTTAAAGATAGAAAAGTTGTGATCTAGAAGAAATAGAAATTTTTGCTACTAGAAATGATTTCCATTATATGATTGAGTGAGTGAGTGAATATTATCGCACTGTTCAGCTACTCGAGGGCTTTGGCGACTAACCTCATAATTTTGAAAAATGGTCAGGCGATGAGGATAACACTTGAGCTGGCACCACCTCTCTTTCCTACTTCACCATACCAAAGGGAGAACGTCTGAGCTCTCGACAGATTTAACGTGCATCGCTTCCCCTACACGACGGGTCTTTTAGTAGTACTAGACTCGAGCTTATGACATGCCTGCCATGATCGATTCCTTGACCACTGGGCCACTGCAGCCCCCAGTATGAGTGTATTAAGAACTAAAAGAGGAAAGGAGAATGAAAGCAAATTTCTTCAAACACTTAAATCTCTACGGTAATGACATACAACAATTTAAAATTGCTGCCAATTTATCAGTAGAGTTATCATTCAGATATTTTCATAATTTCCTCAATTTTGTTTTAAAAAATTCTCAAGATTTTTTTTTTTTTTTTTTTTTTTTTTATGAAGTGCAACGAGTGATGTACCATTTTATAAGCGCTACAAATCATACATTTTAATTTTTTTTTTTTACATAAATCACATAAACAGATTCAGCAGAATCGTTTTTGACTGTGAATTGAACAAGTATTATAAAAAAAAAGAGAAAAAAAGTCAATTCCTACTTAGATCAACAGAGAAAGTTTTTTATAGCTACTTTTTATTAAATAGTTACAATTAATATAAATATGTATATACATATGACAGAATCACAACATTAAGTGGTAATGAATTTTTATTAATTATCATAAAAGTATCGTATTGTTATCCAAAACAATATTGTATACATAATTTCAGTTCAACTGAATGCTGTAAAACGCGAGAAAAAAAAACCCTTTCAAATTTTGACACAAGTCGCCAAAAGTGTCGCTAAGTCACCAAAAATGATACCAATGTTGCTGTGTATTTGTAATTCTTTAAATAATTCATTTTAATCAATTAACTTTTATTAATTACAATTAAGTTATTGTATTGTCATCCAAAATAATAATGTATACAGAATTTCAGCTCAATTGAGCGCTTTAAAATGTATTTTATTAACGATTGAAAATTCCACCAAGATAAATAAATAAATATATACAGTGTGGGCTAATAGTAGGAATTGAAAAAAGAAATAATCATCAAATAAAAATACGTGAAGCATAGAGAAGAGAGGCACATAATGATTTAACTTTATCTCATAACTTGGTTCAGTGGTGCCGAGCGTCACTGAGAATCGTTCCGCTTACCACATGTGGCATAGGTTGCTGACGCCTGACATAGGCCTTCAAAGTTCTCAATGGAATTTTTGAATTTCCCGAAACCATTCATACATTAAATATATAAGTAAGGAAACACATGCAACTAAAATAATCTTAGTAATTGTAAACTAAGATGTATTTATGCATTTTAATCTAGTTAGCGTAAGAATAGTGAGGTATGGCTTCAGTGGTTAAAATATTAAAATATACGAACTTCATATTTGTTTTCTTGTTATATATTTAATTATCTAGATATTTCATCCATTTGTTCCTTTTTATTTGAATATTCTTATGCGCTTAAATATAATTGAGAAAACAAATTAAGTCATACATTCATTTTAATATGGATTAAGTACGGGGAAATCCAAAATTATTATATGTGCATTCTGATGAGTCTAATCTATCGTATCAAAAATAATACAATTATTTTCAATTTTTTTTTATCAACAATAGTAAATGTTTCGAAATAAAGAAAGGAGTAATGTGCTGGAGAAAAAAATAAAGGAAATGCAAAATCCCAAAGTGATTGCACTAGTAATTCACAATTGCAGTTCTACCTTTAAAAAAGAGTTAAAAGAACTCATCTGTAAAAGGAATAGTCTTCAATGGGAAAACCAATGGATAAGCCCAATTATTTATTTTTTGAAGAGTTTTGTCCGAATCCAAAATTATCTTTGCATCCGTAAGTTACGTGTAAAAAAACTCTAACAATTGACTTTCGTCAGAATTTATTTTTGTGTAAATAATAAATGTTCAAAAGAAACATAAAATGAATGTCGTACCGCCATCTATCGGCTAGAGTTTAAATAAATATTTGTATAATCAATTGATCTAAAAATAAAACTAAACACATGTAACGGGTGTAAATATTTATTTAAATAACAAACTTCTTTTTTTTTATCCAGTAAAACACATTTTCGGTATAAGATTATTTTTTTTTAGTTTTTCAGCCTTTTCGTAGTACAATATGTTAAGTGATTAAGGCTATGAACTTATCAAATGTTGCATTTAAAAACAGCAGCTGTATTTAACACAAATTTACATTTACAGAACTTTTCATGAATGTTTTTACTAGAGGTAAATTTAAAACTGTGTTATTAATTATTTTATACATTATTTTGTAAACTACGCACTGCAACTTTAAGACAAATATATATACATCATTCATCGGATATCTCTGTTAATAATTTTCCTGAAAGTTTTAATATTTCATAAAATTTCTTGAAATTGCTTAAATTTATTTTAAAAAAATACAAAATTAATTAATTTATATATTTACTTTATATAAATAAAATAACTTACGTTATAATTTATCTGAGTTTAAATTCTTTGGAAAAATGTTTATTACTGAAAGAGACGTATTAAGAAAAAGGTATATATAATAAGCAAATAAATAAAAATGAATTAAAAAAATCAATAAATAAAATTATTCATATATTAAAAGCATATCGATAATGGAAGAATGTTCCATTTTTTCCGTTAAAAAAATGTGCGCAATAAATTTTCTAAATACCACACAAGAGAGTTTTAATGAGTTATTTTGAATACATTTTTAAAACCAAAACACATATTTTTATTTTTTGTAAACTATCCTTTCTTAACTTTTTTGGATAACATTCAGTAACACATGAAAAAAAATGTCATAAAACAACCCAAATGATCACATTAACAAATATTGTAAAAATAATGAATAAAACAATAGCGTAAAAAATCCCATATTCCATCAATTTTAGAGTGAAACGAAAATCTATTGAAATAAGATTTTTTTCTGAAAAAAATTTAAGCATGATCATTGGAAAAACTCACTTCTATATGTTAAAGACAAAAAAAAAATATAGTTTAAAAAAGTATTTTTAAAATTTTCTTTCAAACTGAAAAAAAGCAATTATCAATAACAAAACTGCCCTCTATTTAAAGCTTTATTTCACATTGGTGCTCGCAACTTCATTTTTGTTCATTAGTTTAAATCAAAATTTTTAAAGTTAAAATTTTATCGAATTTTATTGAAGCGAGTGGGAAAAATAAGGGTTTTTTCAAAGCCTTTTTGCAGTCTTCTTTTGGAAAATTTGTATTTAATTATTGAAAAAGTTTTCATTATTTTACCATAAAGCACGTGGATCAAAAGATTTTGTTTTAATATCGAAAACTGTATCGCAAGACGAGTATGTCTACACAAAAAACTATTTCTTAGTAAAATGTTTTTATATCTCTTTTGAAGGAATAAAAATTAGTTGTAAAAAGATTATTGGAATAGAAGTCACTTTTAGATACTCAGAAACTAGGTCAAAGATTAATTTATGAATTGAGTTTTTATTCTGTTTTTTTAATCTTTTAAATGAACATTTTTTTAAAAAAAATGTTTCTTTTTTTTGTGTCGAAGTATCAACTTTTATTCTCAATATCTATAATTATGCTTAGCATAATTTAAACGCGATGGTGTTTTTTTTTTTTAAGTATAATCTTAGATTAAATTTCATTTTGAAATTGAATCAATGGACTTTAATTTTCCTTTCCTTCTATCTTTACCATAGTAGAAATTTTTTTGGAGAAAAAAGTATTTTGAAAGATGAACGTACTAAAATTAAGTTTCCTTATTGTAATTTCTTCTCAAATATTGTATGGATTTCTTTTTTTTCAGATTTATCACTCTCTTACTCATTAACGTTTATTTTCAATTGAAAATTTTATTGCTAAAATCTTTGGCTTTAATTCACGCTAGCATGATTTACATATCCCTTTCTTTCAAAATTTGGAAATTATTTTAAGTCCTAATATAAATGATTCAATTTGGTTTTTGAAACATAAATCAATATTAATTTATCCTCTTATAGGAAATCGGATAATTTATTTATAATTATTAGTCTCACCTTGAAGCCCAGCAGCTGAATGGTAGTGTATCGCGATTCCACGCCACAGGTCCGGGGTTAAAATCCCAGGATGAGCAAGGTCATGACTCAGCCTTTCATCCCTTCAGTGGGTCGATAAATGAGTACCGAGCTTGCTTGGAAACTGAACACTGGGAGTTTCATATCAGACTCACCACTTGACATACACCCCAGCGCCTAAGGTCACGTAAACTGAGATGGGCACAATAGGCATTAGCCATCATGGGCTGTTGTGCCACTGAGTTCAGTTGAGTCTCAACCTAGGAACTTATGTTTTGGGGTTCCATGGCAACCAAATACGACATGATAGAATAAAGAGGAGTTGTTTAATTTTATACATTTTTTTAAATGTTTACTTTGTGACGCGTGTCCTATTCGTTTTCTTTCACTGGTGCTCTTGAGGAAATACTTCTTTATTGTTTGAGTTTAAAACCGCCTTTGGTAGAAAACTTCATTTTATCCTAATTTGACGGCTATTTAAACCCTAGAGTTGTGAGAGTTCGTGTTAGTCATTACGTTGTTATTAAAGTCAAATTAAAAAAGTGCCTTTCGGAAACCTTCGTGAAAGGGAGAAGAAGTTTTAGACTGGAATATAATTGGCAATTTCTTTTCATTCGGATCGCACTCATTTAAGTGTTTAATTATTTGTCTTATGAACTTAAGATTGTTAACGATTTGATTGATCTCTCGGTTGATTATCGATTTTTTAAAGTTAAAATCTTATTTTTTTGACAATTTAAGATGTTTACATTTTCAAATTGTAGAGAGGTTAACCTTTCTAAAAATTCCTTACTTTAATCTTTAGAGTAATTCGAAGCCCTTAAAACCTATTTTTAAATAATATTTGAAACTGGACATGCCCATTTGAATAGCGAAAAAGGCAATTAAAGTACTTCGTTTTTGCTTAAAAGTTTAACGTCTGATATAAACCAAACATGTATCTTTAATTGTAAATTCAGCCTTTTATTTTTTAATTTCCTAGCCAATTATAAGTCTCATTGTAAACATTAAAATCAATTTATCTCAAAATGTAAATTTTAATTTTTCGATGTACCTTTTCTGAGAAAGTATTGTTCACAGGTATGTAAATTTTTCTGATACATATATAATAATGTCTAATATATACTAAAATGAGATTTTTGTAAAAAACTCAAAAATTTATATTTTACAAACTTTTTTATGCGAAAAATGTGTCAAATTTCGCAATGTTTTTGATAAAATATTTCATAAACCTTTAAAAAATTCAAAATTAGCTAAAAGCTCTTTTCAGTATAATGAGAAAGGTGTACTTTGCATGAAAAATTTCGCAAGCGTGTACGTAAAATAGATTTTGAGGAAAGGTGCACCGAAAACAGCTAATTTAACATTGCCAGTATAAATAGAGAGAAAGGTTTCCAACACCCCTTAAACCAAATAAAATTAATTATTTTTATAACATAGCCTGTTGCTTTAGTATCCCAAACCTCACCTGCTACCTTCAGGTAGCGATAACGTTCATGTGACTACCAAATGTGAAGTGTTTATTTTAGTTTATATTTATTTAAGTATTATATCTAGGGACTATGAGAGAGACGTATTGTTGATTATGGAAAGCTGACTTTTTAACTGGAAATGTATGCATTGCTATTAAATTGCAATTAATTGACTACATAGATTTTTATCTTAAAGCATTTTGGAATATGGAATATAAAATATTCTTTATGGACATTTAACCCGCGGTCACTCGCGCCTGTTTTTGTTACCGTCGTTACTCGCGGGGTGTAGAGAACACCCCAAACTTTTAACACGTGTATTTAATTATGAAAATAAAATTAAGTCATTGTGATACATATTTATAAAGTACAAGATGTTCTTTGTATTATACAAATAAAATTATTAAATTTATTGCATACAAATGAGACGCGAACATTAATTTAAACTAAACATACAAAATTTTCATTTTAAAACACATAATTTTAAATTTTTTCATAAACCAGTATATATATAAAGCGTATATACCAGTAATAAATATACTTTATAATTAATGAAATAATGATAGTAGAAAGTAGAAAAATAATATTTTAATCATTTTCCAAACATTCAGAGCAGACTGTATACAAATGGTCAACTTCTCGCGGGAGTTCTCAGCCCTCCAGATAAACTTTTGAAGATCATTACAATTCCAATCTTTCGAGAAAGAGGGATTGCATCAGGCCTGAAGGTTCAATGACCTAAGATGTGCAGCTACAGAAAAAATCGTGGTTCTGCACATTCTTCATAGAATCCTGTGAGGATTTCCTTGTTGCTTGGGGGTGTACAAAATACCCCGCGCGAGTGATCGCGGGTTAAAAACCATTCTTCTTAATTCTTCAACAACTTGCAATGACTACTGGAGTTCCTTTGATTTTACAACATAATTTTGTAGGTAATCTTACTGTCGCATGCACCTACGTATATAAATAGTGGGTTCATTTTGAGAAGAACTCTTTTATGGATAAAATTATCATTAATGTAATAGTCTAATAATAAGGATGAAGAAAATCAAACTTGGCATCTGTTTTAAAACTTAATCACTTGCAACTTTATCTAACGAACAACTATATATAATCGTTCATTCCCGAAACTGCCAACTTCTCTGTATTCCAATACCTTAATCAAAAATTCAAGCTTTTGTGTATCTAAAATGTCTTGCAATAAAGCTAAAAGGCTTCGTTTCCTATACTGATATTTCATTTGTCTTAGATATATATATATATATACAAACACTTGGCGTCAAGACTATAGAATAATAAGCCCACTAAGTTAATTTTGTTCATTCTAATGATGCATGAATCCATTCCTAATATCTGATCATACATAACTGCATAAAAACACAGCATGCGATTATGTTTTGTTTCGATGAACTGTCATACGAAACATAAATAGACCTTGAGGTTCTCTTGGTGAAGGATCGCATTTCCTATTAATCCGCAAAATAATTTTTAATGCTTTCTATCCGCAGTTTAAATGGTCAATATTCGTAATTGGACCTTACATTATGCACAAAGATCTCTATTAATCGATCAAAAATAGATTCTGATACTGATGAAAGTTTGGACACATAATTTATTTGAAATACCTTTCAAACTGCTAAAACACTTGATTTTTCACAATGTTTGTCTTTATATACTACATGGTATTTTTACAATTATGTTTTCGTGATATAAATTTTTACTTCTCAGTTTTTTTTAGGCGAGTGAAATATTAATTAGGAAACAAACGACTTACAATATTTCTATTACATAAAAGGCAAATTAAAAAAAAAGCCTGGATAAGAGAATTAAAGAAAACTAAATATTTTTACAAATGAAATATTCCTTGATATTTTGACTAAAAACAAGGAAAAAAAGTTCAAACAATTGCAAGTTTGAAAAATTTATTAAGGAATTCTAAAATACAACTTCCCCTGTTGAAATGGAAGACTAGATCTAACCCAATACGCTTTAGACCGATAATCAGGAAATATCACTGATGGCACAGACAAGGAGAGGCAATTTCGTTCGATTGGTTGCAATTCCGCAGTTGCTAAATTTACCTTATTTGTTTGGAAAAAAACTATATAAAGAAAACAATCCTTCATGTTTTCTTGCGTGCTTCAAGGTGTCAAGTTAAAGACTAAGGAAAAATAATAAACGCAATAAGGTGTTTATAGAAAATTGCTTCATTACAGCATAGAATTGAATGGATTAGAGCCTCGGGTGACTCATTGTCCAGTGCGAAAACTCCTGTGTTCATAACAAACTATGGAACAATTTTTATGTTTTGCTTAATGGTCTGTTATGTAATACATAAAATGGAGAAATGCAATTTAAAAGTATTCTTACATGTGTGGAACTGTAAAGGTTGAGCAGTGTAAAATGTGTTTATATCTCAGGGTTAAAGGTATTTATAACAGTAGATAACTTAATGTGTTGGTAAATGTCCCAAATTTTTAACTATAAGGACCGAGTTCCATATATTGACCATGGTCCTAAAATTAGTAGACACAGTTATTGCCTCTGCCAGCCAAAAAATAGCAATAATCTGGTTAGTCAATGACTTTAAGTATGTATAAATGGTAGATAAGGACAAACCATTCCTTGCTGTGGTAAGTATATGTCATACTTCATCAACTGTAACGGATAAAGAGAAATGACGGTGAGTTATCTCATCAGCTTATGACCAGATGTTTTAAATAGGTGGAAGTCTGAAGATATGTGTTTGTTAGGATAAAAATCGAATATCATGACCAGGCGGAAAACGTTAGATTACTTTAATTTCTTGAAAGTTTACATTTCCGAGGCCCTTAAAATATTATAGAGCCCCTTGCCTTAAAATATGAGAAATGTAAAAATACTTGTTCAAATAAAGGATGATGGGAACAAGAGGTAGTCGTGTTGATTGTCGCTTATTTGTTTGTGCCACCACACTGTGTTCGGAGAAAACATTGTGATATCGAATTCAATTAAAGCACGTGACTTTTCATCGGTGCTCCAGACACGAATGCGTCCATCATGGCATTGTCTGCATAAAAAAGAATTTGTTGAAAAAAGGACGCTGTTCCATCCCTGAATCCAGTATATCGATGGATGCTTATCTATAAGCTGCAATTTCAAAGGGCGCTGCAATAATGTTCTCCATCCAAACAGTGCGGGCTTTTCCAGACGCTGGCGCACTGTCTGAGAAGGTAGTTGCCGAACTATACAAAAACTCTCTTCCTGATTCGCACTATGCGATAGGTTTCATAATCTTGCAAGCCCGACAACATATACTTTTCCTCAAGTATTAGTAGCAGGAGTCCTTTGAGAGTTCCTGAGTAGTGTTCATCTTGAACCCACAGATTCCATAGATTCAGACCCATGCAAGTATCAATATTGCGGAAACTTTGGCTGCATTCTTGACTAGCAACTATCATGCAACTGCTGAATTCTGACACGTGCTAATGGCCGTTTCCAGCTCTTATACGATGATTGCAAGATCTTCACACAATCCATCAATTTTCAAACAGGATTCCTTTATTTTAAGCCCGTTGCGTAACTTTTCTTTTATACTGTTTTTGAAATTCCATCTTTTTTTCATGCGTTGCTACGATATTAAAGATTTACATATACAAGAATTGCCTCCTTTTTATATAAATTTGGCGTTTTTAATATCTTTCTTTATGGTGCGGAAAATTTTAAAGGTAAGTAACGCATAATTTAGATTCTAAATCAGTGCTTCTCAAACTTTCAATATTTGAGAGCCATTATTCAATCATAATTTTCATCTCGTCCACTTTCTATACTACAACAATGTACTGAATTCAGTAATACTATACATTGACGCTAAAACTACAATAGACTTTAATCTCTTACGTGCTACCAGTGTATATAAACGTCTCTCTCACACATAAAGAGTTAATTGTTCCAGACCTATACGTACATCTTTTCCAAGTACGACCTTTTCTGTGCGCTACTATCCATAAAATTATTCTGATGGGTTTGGAATGCAATAAAAAGAACTTGGCAGTGTTTGAGAAAGATTTAATTATTTCAGATGATTTAATAATATTTATTCCTTCTCTTAATCCCCCCCACCCCCAAATACATCGCGCACGCGTGACTACGTGGAAAACGGTGACATTGGTGAAAGAATCGCTTAACTTTTAATCGGCAGTTAAGGAATTAATTATAAACCGTACCACAATTATCAAGCTAAGTGTTAATATTTTTGCATATAATTTTATATGTGACAAGCCCATGGGGTCACTGTTAATTATTAAAGTTATTGTTATTGTATTGTTAAATTAATTTTGAAATACATTGTGCAGTACTGATACGTTTTTAAGTGTATCATATCGGTGAAAATGCCGCCCCAGCTAGTATGGTGTTATGACACTCGGTTTGAAAACGAGTGAAATCAGTTTCGAATTCTTAGTAAGGTATGAATGTATCTTCGGGAAAAGAAATCCGAATCTCGTTTGTAATAAAATCTGTATCCTTCTGCTATTGTGTTAAATGTTTCTATTCATCTATCTCACGTCTTGCGTATATATCCCAATAATAAACACACGGCAACAACAGCATCAGTGCCAATGGGTAATTTATTTTTTGTAAGAATGTTTATTTTCAGTAAATTAAATATTTTTTTACATATGTTTTTTGTTTGTTTACGTCTTTTTATAATATGCTCGCAACCCCTCGCAGACTTATCACGTGCCTGTAGAGGGATGTGCCCCACAGTTTGAGAAATGTTGCTATAATTGCATTTTTATGTTCATTAGGTACTTTATTTTCAGTTTAAGAACTTATCATTTCTTCCAAACTTTTACATTTGATCGATCAAACATTGTAAGTAAAGCTTAAGTAAAAACTAATTTTTTTTTTCCTATTCTATTTATTTTCCAATTTAATAACAATTATTTGTTTGATAAATCACCTCGTAAATATTTTATCCCGGATAATCTATAAAGCCTTATTTTAGCAAGATAATTGCATATTATTCGAATTCTTTAGTTTCTTGGGGAAAAAATCTTCTGCCAGTTGTTTACAATATGTCTTATCTTAGGTAAGAATGTCGTTTTAATTAGAATTATTTCCTTATTTTTTTACGATTGAATCAGATATGGCTACTTAAAACGTCTAGTAAAAAACAAGGATTTAAGAAGTAATTTTTTTATAATAAAATTCGTGTATTAATAAAAGGAATTTTGTCTTACTTTTAAATAATTGTGATTCTTTTAAGAATTAGATGGTAATTGATGTTGAATATTTCAAGAAAACTTCATTATTTTTTTTTTTTGAAAGACTAAATAAAATAATGAATTTCGACTGATTGCTTAGATGTTTACGCCAATGCAGCATCTTGAATATTAAAATATTTTCTTGTGTGTGAAAGAAGTAACATACTCAAGAACATTAGAATGTTACTTTTTCTGGTACGATAATTAAAATGCCTAATTAATTACTCGGGAAAAGGTAAGGTTGGGGAGAACAGAGTAATTTATCCTGGGAATTCATTTAAGCTATCCATCGCCATTTAGCGTGTATCAGTTTCTATATTTAATGTTAGTATTATGAAGGAATTTAAGGGTTTTTTTCTAACTGTAGCAGCAAAGTGGGAGAGAATATTAACTTCACACTATTCAGCTACTCGATGCTTTTTCGCTACGGAACTCGTAATTTTGAGCTATGGGCGAGAGACGAAGACAACACTTGAGCTGGCACCCCTCTACTCTAACTTCCCCACCTCGTCTTGGAGCTCTCGACGTATTTAACGAACGCGTGCATCGTTCCCTTACACGGAGGTTTTTCAGTGGTACTAGACTCGAACTCATGACTCGCCGGTAGCGAGTCGGTTATCTTGACCACTAGGCTACCGTGGCCACTCGTAACAGCAAAGCAATAGTGATAAGATGTGGTTAGAAATATAATGCATCCATGTGTAACGTAGATGAATAGGATCATCTTAAATCCTATTGAGCAGAATTATAAAGATTTCAATGCATATGATAGAAAAAATATTTTTTTTAGCTAAAATTGTCAGGTTATTAAGTATGACTAATCCAAATAATAATAAATATACATAAATACGGATTGACTCCTTGTTATTAAGAATATTTTTTTCGGTATACAGTAAAACCTGTTTTCGTGCGGTTCTTTTTTATGCAATTTTATTTTTGTGCCATTCCTTTTGTGCAGTCTTTTTTCTTTTTTTATGCGGTACAGGAATTTCAGGGCTTTGGTGCAACTGTAATGTTTTCAATAAATGTACCAGGGGCGGGAGAATGTTAGAGTCCCCCTTCAAAGCAATGTTTTTCCTTTAATATTTTATAAATTGGGTAAATAGTACTTCGCTTTAGTCAGGCTTTGGGCTCCCTAGAGTCATACCTCCTCCCCATGAGGTGGAGGTGCCCGTTACGCAACAGCAAAAAAAAAAAATGTACCTATATAAACTTCAAGATACTCTGTTCATTCGTTATAAACAGTCTCTCGACAATGCATGTTTAGTTGCTTTCTCGTATCGTGCCAACAGCCCGCCCTTGATTGAAAATGAAACTTTCAATGACATTCACATTAATAATAATTTGATAGATTATGAAGACAGATAAGAAGAACCGGATTCTTTGAGAGAGGATAAGATATACGCAGAGATAAACAGCTTTGCAGCAAATTGGAAAATAATTTTCTTAAAATAGATACCAATTCCGAAAGAAGTATAAAATTTCGAAAAGAACTTCTATCATACATATCTGGTTATCGTGACATTTACAAGCAACTGACCAACCGACATTCGTCACAAAAACTTAGCTGTTACTACATGGTGCAAAAAAAAAATCAATTTAAAATGCATTTTAAATTGACGAAAGCGATTTTGAACTTATTTATCACAGGAAGATAAGCGATTTGAATTACGATATGTAGCAGTGAATTATGTATTGGCATTTTGAGAAAACTTCTCAATGTATACAATGAGAAACTAAATGATTCAAAATGTCTCCATGTGTAATTTAATTATGTATTTTGTTTGTGTGGAAGTTCCTTCTCATAAATTTCGTAAATAACTGGCGTATTTTCTGAGTGTTACTTTTTTTTATGCGATTCCTCTTTAACGCTTAAAAAAATCTCAGGTATTTCGACGAAATTGCTTAATATATGTAAAAATTTATGAAATTTTCGAATATTTTGTGAGCGTTTTTTTATGCGGTTCCTATCTACCGTATCAAAACGGGTTTTATTGTACTTAAAGTATTTGATTCTAACTTAAGTAACTGCACTTAAAACGTAAATGCATTTTTAGAATAGATCATATCTTTACGATGTTTGCTGAATAACTGTGAGAGTTATTAACACGAGAAAAGTACTTCAACTGATGAATTAGAATATAACCAGACAGAATTTCTAAATTTTCAAAGTAAGTAAGTACGACGTCCCGTTTAAACTTAAATTACAAAAGCTCTTTCATTCAAACAAATTTCTAGTCTCAAAGTGCTGAGATTCTCCTGTTCATAAAATGGGTCTGATTTACTATAAATGAACTCATATTGTTCTAAGTAGTTGATCCTGGGCTCTATTAGCATGTTGATTAAGTGCGTAAATCTCTATGGAGCTAAACTTTTGTCCATAATGCGTATGTGTATCATTCCATTGAGTTTCAGATTTCTCATACATGTCCTTTTACTCTTGGATGCATTATTCTGCATGATTGTAAGCTTTCTGAAAGGGAGACTTTGATATTAAGACGGATAATTGCAGTTTGGGTGTAATGATGATGAGATCATCAAAATATGTATATATATAGCGCAGTAATTGGTGAAGTTGGCGGAAATGTACTAAATATACGCAAGTTTCAAAGTATTCTAAAATTTACCTACTGGTTAAGCTGTATAAATATACATGAATATATATATACTTAATCAATACCCATATACTAAAATGCCATAAATCTAATAAAGTAAAACAGTAAACTTAAATATAACAAGAACGTATATGTCATCAGTTTCATAATGGTAAATTCCTAGAAAAGGAACTAAATGATTCTTAGACTAATTATATATAGATTTAGATAAATAGATACATAGATGCAGTAAAAAAAAATTATTTAATGTTACTAAGTGGGACTGCACTACATTTTCGTGTTAAAGTATATTAGAAAAAAAATAATAAAATAAAACAAAGAATCCTTTATTAAAGAAAAATTAAGTTTATTAGAGTACATTTATTTACTTAGATATTTATTTATTAATTTCAGAAGGAAAATCTTATTGTGTTTAGACAAAATAAAAATTATTGAAATAGATACTAGTTTGTCTGAACCGTTGTATTATTTCGTGTTAACCGATGTTTCGTCTTAAACATTTTCGTGTTAAGTGTATTCCACTGTATATATATATATATATATTACTTCATTTATATTAGAAGTTATTACAGAGACAATCAGATTAATTGGATCAAAAACACATGCGCATGAAGATGGATCAAAAATAAAATAAAATAAATTTATTTCTTATTAGATTAGTAATAAGCATTGTTTCATTGAAATAATTACAACTGTAAGGTTCTTTATTAAATATTTAGCAAAATTACTTGATATCAATTTGACAATATACTGTGAACCTTAAACCTATCTCCCTCGCATCCATTCATAATTTAAATTGCATAGATTGTTGTAATAGATTTATGGCTATCATGAGGTGTAATTGATACACCAACCATAACATTTAAAAAAATGAATAATGTTATAAATATTGATTTTTTTTAATTATCTAAAATAATTTTTTTAAGGATTCTTTTTTTTTTCTTTTTTTTTAAAGAAAAAAATAAAACAATAGAGTTCTAATAAGGTAAGAAGGTAGGTTATGCATTTAAATTATTAGTAAAATTACTCGTAATGTTGTATTGAAAATATACCAATTATTTAGTTAATCTACTATGGGCTAAAGTAAAAAGAACATAAATACATTTATAATTTCTCTCCTTATATTTGAAAATCCTTTTTAAGGGAACATATCTACTTATATGCCTTATAGAAAAAATTAATCTAAAAATTGATTATGTTACCAATTGTAATGATTTTAGTGTAGTCACTGCATTAATTTTAACGGATTCATAACTTTACTTAGAAAGACAATATTTATTATCTTTTACAAAAAAAAATGATTTTTTAATATATAATAATAAGACAATTGCAATAAATCCATTTATGGATTTCCAGTTTCTTATGTGACTTAATATCAGTTTAATCGTAAAAGTGAATTTTCTGTTCATTATTTCCAAAATTTTTTGCATCATTAATTTTTTTTAAACATACGCTTTAATGAGATAAATGTCATTTTTTCCAAACTCATTATTCAAGAAGGCATCATTTAAAAACCTTATTGGTAAATTATCTAGACTTAACGTATTAAGAATAGTTTATATAATCAAACGTTAAGAAGAAATAAGATAAACGATATTGCTAAAACCATTATATAGCATTTATTCAACACGTCGTTTTTTGAAGTTAAGAAATACATATAATACTTTATAAAGAAAAGTCCTTATTTATGAAATAACACATTAATGCAAAAATTTTAAACACAAAAAGAATAAGGCTATAAATATAAGTGATATTTGGCCAATGCCATTAAAGAATAATGTACTCATATCACGTTCTAATATGCATAGCTCTCTGGAATTTTTAATGCATCAGCTTGAATTGTGCCATTATCTGAATTTCAATAAGTAAGCAATACTTAAGATGAGGGCTTGAAATATTAATGTGCATTAACCAACACATATTCAAGAGGGTTTTTTTCTTCTTCTTTTTCTTTTATTGTGAACGTTTTTAAGATCCAATGTGATAAAATATATAAAGGGGAATATCTAGAGCTATTTATAAATTTAAAATAATTTTTTTTAAAAAAAATAGTTGGCACAGTACATTTCAATCTTATAAATAATCAAAATGAAATCCTTAATTTTTTTTTCATATAACATGCTACAAAATGTAAAAATATTAAAATTAGTTGAATTAAACACCTGTTATTGCTAATGGTAGATAAGTATTTACATTTCATCTTTCTTTAAAACCATTTCCTTCAAAAAAAGTGACTAACTTTTCTCGTACTTATTTAAGAAATTACTAAACTAAAAACTTCAAATGCAATTTATATCTAATGGAATTACTTTAGCTTTATTTTCCAAAAAAATATATCATCACTAAAAAATCGCTGTAACTCCAATTTACAGAAACCATATTTAACCAATTTCATGATTTAATGAAGAGAAAAAAAGAATCTTTCAGCTTCGAGCAATTAAATGTGCATTAGGCCCCTTACAAAGTGGGTCTTACGTGGCTTTAAGCTTGAATTCGTGACACTGAACACAAGTCTGTGAGTATTTAACTAGGCAACCACCGCCACTTGAGTTGCTTAAAAACAAATTTAGAAGCTTAAACTGGTCTACTAGAATTGAAAAGAAACCAATTCCATTCTTAACCTTAAGAAATCTCACAATCAGAGATTGCAATACCGGGATACCGAATACCGATATTTTGAGACATTTGTACAATTTTGTAATACCGGTATTCACAAGTAGTAAATGTAAAATTCACTAGAATATTTTTAAATTGCCACCATTATATGTTCAGGAATCGCCAACGTAGCAAAATAGTATGCTTTTTTGTTTTTATGTCTGCCTTACGGGTGAAATTATAGTTAAACTGCTAATAAAAAGTTGTATCGTACAATCAAGAGAAATAATAAAATATGTGAATCATCCAAGCAGGTGGACCAAATCTCTGATATTACAGTTTAGAGTGATATTGCACATGCGCAAGATTCGTAGTCTCTTACTGGTATCTGTGAAAACATGGTTGTAGTAGTGAAGAAAGAGCGTAATATTTCGATATTTTTTTTTTAAATTGGTGAGTTTACTATTCGCATTGTATTTGGATATCATACTTAGGGTTCAAAATATATTTTAGATTTATTATGTATATGATCATAAATAATAACCTATAATAATGAATATGAATAACTTTAAAGAACATAAAACTTCCGTTTGGTTTCATTATTTATATGATATGATCCACAGATCACAGACTGAATAGTGACACTTGCACTTTTTTTTGTGATTTAAATAAATAAGATGTTCCTTTATTTTATTTATTTTTTTGTTATTCTTTATATGCTGTTATAATGCATAAGTTACACGTTATTTTTGTGATATTTACACTCGCTAATAAAACGGTTAAATAAAACAAAGAGACGTTTGTGTTTTCTTTTTTTTAAAAAAAAATTCTACTACCGGTATCCCGGTATTAAGATCTAAAAATACCGAATACCTGTATTGCACCTTTAGTCCGATATTGCAAAATCCCTATTCACAACCTTAATTTTACAGAAGATTTTATTTTAACAAGGCGAGTTCTTTACCTGATACAAGTACACAATATTTTTGTTTTGAATTTATCATTTTAATTTTATTTAATTAAAATAACAAAACCAATTTTTAATAAAATTAAAGTAATTATTTTTTTTAACTTTTTAAATGAAAAGTTTATTTAATGCACAAATTTAATTTCAATCATTAAAAATAATAACTGTTTTAATTGAGTTTAAAAAATATAACAGCATCCAGGTGTCATTGTGTTAATTTAACCAAGGTACAGATGTGCGAAACCAACAGTCAATAGCTCAATGTGTTCTGTTTAGCCCATAATGCTAATCCAATTTAGCCATAAAAAACCTTTATGTTAACTTTGAATGCTATGTAATTGGTCGAAAAGTTTTCTAGCCGCAAATGAAATCTTTTTCTCAAAATATTTCTCATAAACTCTCGCCAAGATAAATACTAGGTATGATGGAATAATTTATTAAATAAACGTCTCTGATCTAAAAAGTTCATTGATTATATTCAATTTCTTTAGATAATGTGTGGTACGCTCAACGTCTTCCCAGTTTTAGGAACATTAATTTGGCGAATAAACATTTATTCTGTTAAAATATTTATATCGAAAGTTTGTCTTTTGCTAAGAAGAATGGAATCTTATTATTCCTGGTGTGTATTCCTGTTCTTAAGAGACAACTGACTTTGCTCTAGTCTTTTTTAAATATTTTATCAATACATTGGAAGTTTTTCTTCATACGTCACACTTTTACAAAATGTAGATATGTGATAATAGTTGCAAATAAACTCAATTTAGAAGTTGCGGTTCATCAATAGATTTTTGTTTGAGTTATGGAAAATTTCATTGTCCTATGTATTAGCAAGTGATACAGTTATCTCCAAAATAACGATCCGTTATCGATCATTTATATATAATCTATTCTATTAAACATTTTTTTAAATATTTAGTTATATTATACGTAGCTTAACCCATTGTTCCATACAAATAATAAGCAGATGTATAAAAAAAAAAGCTCTGATACATCAATTTAAAAAAGAACCAAGAACATATTTTTATTCACATTTCATTTTAAATAACTGACAATTTGTCCACCACAGTGGAACGTATCTAGATGTGAATCCTGCATAAACTGATATTTATGATTATTTTTTAACCATATTGGTGATGAAAACGATAAAACAGTCATATTTTAAATCAATACATACATATTTGATACAAGAATATATTAATTAACTGGAAAATAACTCTTTTTTCTAACTGTATTCTCAGTCTATCTAGGGAAATGCTTCACTCCATCAGAGCGGACATCCATGTTTACGGAGCTTGCTTTAATAGGCAAACTTTTATTTGGCTTGGTATTGCACTTGAAAATCGCTTCTCACATTTTTATCGGTGACCTATATCATCTTTTACAACGTAAATATACAATGATATATACAAACAAATGCGTACCACACAAATACACAAAGATTCTCCATTTCATTAATTTAGATTGAATTAATTTTACTACAATGTTGTAAAGCGGGGTTGGTCTGACTTTTCCAGGGTGCGGGCTAATTCTAATTTTTTCAAGGAGTTGCAGTCCACCCAGGGCCAGTGGTGCATCCAAGGGCAGAGGGGGGGCCCCCGCGCCCGAACCCCCCCCCCAACCCTTCATTTTTTTCCGATTCATTATAGTTACATTCATTATAGTAGATTCATATAGTTCATATAGTATATAGTACATAAAATGCTATTAAGTATTTGATATTAGTATTTTTTTTTTATTTATGAATGTTAGTTATTTGCTCATTAATTTATTTTTTTTGCTGTTTTTTGTTCCCGACAATCTCGACAAGATCATAAAAAATATGCTTGGCCGCGTATTGCGATATGATACGAGAATGGTAGACCTTCAACCTGCGTCCCTCCTCCTATTTTAAAATTTCTTCTGTGTGCCTCTCCCCAATGTCGTAGGTCTGGGGAGGTAAGGAAACTATTATTATTATAACTTAATAATAAGTACGAATTATGTACTTACCTACTGAACTAAAATAAAAAAGACACACTCTAAAACTGCGTTTAAATCGAAACGCAAGATACAAACTTAATAATAATAGCCCCAAATATAATTATATCAAATGATGCATTTATTATGAAACAATTTGAAATACATAAAAAAATAAAACATTTTTATCTTAAGTTAGATTTTGTTGGTATAGTCAGTAGAAGACTTATATATATATATATGTGT
>BMAV01027483.1:20191-51579 GCA_019973955.1 Trichonephila inaurata madagascariensis | reverse complement strand
ACTTATATATATATATATATATATATGTGTGTGTGTGTGTGTGTGTGTGTATAGCAGTGTTTCTCAAATTGTGGGGTGCGCTCCCCTAGGGGGCGCAAGTATATCAAAAAGTTGAAAACAAAAGAATATTTTTAAAAAAATTAATAATTTACAACAAAATACATTCTGACATCATTAAATACAGATTTGCACTGATATAATACACTTTTCAAATGTATCAGTACTGCACAAGGTGTTCATAATTAATTGAACAGTGCTAAGTTAAGAATAAGTTTAATAATTACCAGTGACCCAATAGGAATATCATAAAATTATATTCAAAATTTAAAACATAACTTGATAATTTGTATGGTTTAGAATTCAAGTCATATTATAGGTTTACGTCAAAGTATATTATTATTGAATTCAGTACATCGTTATTGTATGGACGGGGGCGCGATGAAAATTATGATTGAAAATTGGGTCGCAAGGATGGAAAGTTTGAGAAGCACTGATATATAGTCTGCGTACTGTCAGCCAATCTTGAATTTTCCGTATATGATCACTAACTGGTTATTAAGGCATTTACTAAAGAGTACAAAAATTCTAAATGTTATCTACTAAAGCACAGACACGAGGCAGTACAGAATTAAATTTCAAAATATTTCTTTATAATCTAGCTCGAGAAACAGTATTCTAGTCGCAATAACAAATATAATTTAAAATTATTTGACGTATATTCATTTAATATTTATTTATAACTCCTATCATGAAAAAAAAGCCCTTTTAAAATGATTAGCTCGATTATAAGTATGTGCCATGCTGATATTTAGATCAATGCTATTAAAAATTTAATCGTGCATACATTTTTTTTAAAAAAAATTTGGAATATTTTTAACTAGCAAATTTCAAGCCATTTCCTTCAAAACTCCAAGCACAAAATTTTCTGAAGGTATTTGATTTAAATTATTGATAAATATCAAAATACCAAATGATAAAACTTTGAATCACAAAATATCGGAGTAAAGAAATATGTCGTAAGCAACCTTACAAATTTAAATAAACTTTTTAATGCTAAGATATTCCATCTTTGAACTTCGAATGTCACTTACTTATTACAAATAGATAATTACATATAAATTTACTACACTCGGAAGTATCTTTTAGATTCAGAAATCGAATTTCTAGTTTCATTCGAAATGTATCATGGATGCATTGATGAATAATAATGCTATTATACTTAAGGTAATAACAGCATTTTAATGAACTAAAGTATAAGCCATTAAGTATCAAAGTCGTAGTGCATACGATTATTTCTTTAATACAAACTTGAACATTCACAAGTTTGTTACAATACGAGAATCTCTGAATGTATGTGAGATATTTCACACAATCTCATGACAAACAGATAAACTTTGTCTAAACTAGCATTACATTTCACTATTACAAAAATCTGTTTTCACTTTGTATTATCATTATTGTATTTCTAAGAAAGTAGCTTAATTTACATCAAATGTAATGATATTGAGAAGTGGAAACTTAAGAGGAATGTGTAGTCAATATCTTTAACAGCAAGTGTATTTCTGTATATACAATAACATATTTCCTTTATAAAAATATTTTCTAGTCGGAACGACTAGTTTCTAGTCTGTACTAATGCTTATTTGGGAGGAAAACCAATTAAAATTTATCATGCGAACCTATTTGTTTCATCCAAATTTCAAGAAAATTTCTATTGTAACATATCGCAAGAAAAGAAATTCTATTTTGTAAAGTATGCAAATGTGTTTACATCTTCCCCTTTTTTTTTAATTTTAAGAAAGATCCAACAAAATTTTAATCTGTATTATACATATTATAAATGACATTTCATACTTTAGAGTAACTTAGATTTACTTCAAATTAGTAATATTTTTTTTTCCTGTTTATTAACTGAAGTAAAACTAGAGGCATGTGAAGAAAAAAAATATATTTAAAGAATGTATAATAGGAATTTTCCTTGCAGATGCAAACACAATCTCTATTGTGCGGGAAACGAAACAAAAAAGTTTTGGATTTTGTTTCGCTGAGTTATAACTAACATTTTTTAAAATAATACGTTTTTTTTAAGAACTTTTTAGTCGTTTTTTATAACTTAACTTATTGGTACAACAGCCCATGAGGGCCAAGGGAGCAGCGCCCATATCAATATACGTGACCTTGGGCCCTGAAGTGCATGAGCAGATGTTCCGGTCAAGTGGTCACTCTGATGAGAAACTCCCGGTGTTAAATTTCCAAATTCATTTGGTACACATTTAGCGACCCACTGAAGGGATGGAAGGCTGAGTTGCCGGTGCCTAGCCTGGAGTTTGAGCTCACAGCTATGGTATGGAAGCGTGATGCACTACCACTCAGCAACTGGACTTCTTTTTTTTTATATTTAACACTAGAACGTCCGTCGGTGTCAATTTGACACCGGAGCCTGTTTACTTTGTTCTTATTTCCACATTTTGGCCGGGAATTTGAAAATGTTTTGTGACTTTTTATAATTTTTCCTGGTGATTACACAGAAAACGTTTTGTAGTTATAGGTCAATTAGCAGTGATTTTACAAATAAATATACCTAGAACGTCCGCTGGTGTCATTTTGACACCAAGGAAAATTATCAATATAAAAAGCGGTCTTTCAACAAAATATATTCCACCAAGTAGATACTAAAAAGAAAACAAACTTCCCAAAGTTTTTTTGCAATTTTTTTTGTACCTTTTAATACAGTGTTTTTGAGTTCACAGTGGAAATGAATCAATTATACGTTAGATAGTATTTGCTTATTTGCTCATAAAAAAAATCATTTGATTTTCGAACTTAGTGCATAGCAGACACCATGAAACGAGAGCTCTTAGAAAAGGTCTAATCCCTGATGAAATTGCTAATTTGTTGCGAGAGCTTTCTGAGAATGAATCGGCTAGAGGTGTGTGTGTGTGTGTGAGAGAGAGTTCCCTTGTTCTAATTTAGATTCCGATGAAGATATAAGATTGAATGAAAGTGACTGCGAATAATCGGAAGAAAATGC
Organism: Trichonephila inaurata madagascariensis; assembly: GCA_019973955.1. Taxonomy (NCBI): domain Eukaryota; kingdom Metazoa; phylum Arthropoda; class Arachnida; order Araneae; family Nephilidae; genus Trichonephila; species Trichonephila inaurata. Next base: position 48,548 of record BMAV01027483.1, on the reverse strand, counting down.
AGATGTAATTGTTAATATTCGAGTAAATCTTGATATATATCTCGCTAGGGATGACACAGAGTGGATACCGCATAATAGTAATGTTCCTTGCAGATTTGCGACTCTAAATGTTTTATGACAAAGCAGTGGTCCAACAAGCTTCGCGAAACATAATGTCAACGTCAATTTGTGATATAAAAAGTCATAATATTTGATAATTACATGAAATAATATTAAAAAGTCTTTAAATTAAACCCTACCGAACAGTAGTCTTACAAATATTTAGTTAACACAATTGGTTTATATATTTAATATCGCGTTGTCAAAATGACAGCGGTATAGACGTTTAAGGGTAATCGAAATCTCGTACGTACTACTGTTAAGCTAATTTGCAGATAATCCCATCGTCATTAAGATGTAATAAATTAAAATTACATTACTTCAAATTGGAACATGTATATTAGTATTCTGAAAGGGATCTTGAATAATGTGAAAGTTGGATCCTAAATATGGATTCAAAAACTATTTTCTACTTAATTTGTAAATCCTCTTCAAGAAATAAAGGTTTTTGTCTTGGGCTTAGTACTGTCACAAGACCCAAATATTGTAGGTATAGTTTGGGTCATTGAAGAAGCAGACATTGTCTTACAAATAATTACTTTTTATTTATGACTGATCAACTTATGATCAATTCCAGTTTAATAACCTTGGGAGTAATCCTATTATTTTCCTTAGTGTATAAGATTATAAAATGCACACTTATCTCTTAAACCACTTGTATATCACATATCAGCGCTTTCTTAAGCTACTACAGTCATCTTCCAATTATTTCTATTTCTCCTAACCGCAGTTTTAGTTTGAATAATAATTTAAGGACGAATGACTCACTATTAATGATTAACGACTAGCTACTCATGATTCCCAATAAACGACCCATGATTAACTTTAACACACCCCTTGCCAGGGTTTAAATACAATTTACAATAACATAAAATCAAGTCATCTCTATGGAGGGGGATTTTAAACCCAAACCACTAATAAAGAATAATTTCCCCAAAAGGATTAGTTAAAGGACCTTTGAGATAGACCCCTCCATAGAAATTTTAAATAAGCAGAGTGAGATATGAGGAACTATATTTCAATTCAATATTTGTTTCAAATATTTTGAAGAGAACAATATAATGATAAAAGTAACAGGCTGCATTTTCCTTTTGTTCATACAATATTAAATCTTTCTCGAATGAAAAATTGCTTGCACAACCATCGTATGATAAATATTTAACATGTTTATTAAGAAATCTGTTATAATTTTCTTCATTACCAATTAATAAGGAAACTAAATTTTCGAAATCTGTAGTGATATTTAAAGTACGCATATAATAAATATTTACCCGAATATAATCCAAATCATTTACATATATCAATTTAAAATTTCCTTAAAATCAAAGAAAAAAAGAAAACAGTTTTAGTCTTACATACAATTAATGTTTTAATTAGAATTGTTAAATACATTTTACTTTCTTGTTACATTTTAATTAGAGTTGTTCAATACATTTATATTTACTTCCTTGTTATTTGTTTCATCATTCATTATTCATAAGTTTTAAGACCGTTGATGACACAAGGAAACTGTATAAAGCATAGTGTGTGTGCGCGTGTGTGTGTGTGTGTGTGCGTATATATTGTATACATATACATGTATATGCTATCCATTGCATGCCTTTTAATTTGGTTGATTTATAAGCTTACCACAAAACATATTTTTATTAAATCTCTACTCAACAAAACAAACGTGCTTATTAAATTTCAATCCCATAGATTTAACGTAACGTGCCAAACACTGCATTTTTCTATTCAACAAGCCCGTTAAACTATCTTTGGATTTGATTTCGATAAAACATTTTCTTAGCGGACTTCTACTTAATTAAAAAAAAAATTCTCACCAAATTTCAAAAGTCTAAAGGTGTAATGATTATAAAATTGATTTTTATCCTTATGACCACGTAATCCTTTTGTTAATATATTTCTTCAACCCCCCCCCCTTTAGCAGATTTTAAATAAATGAAATAGTTATGCTCCCCACACTTTAATCCTGTTGGTCTATCAATACCCGATCGGTATTCTATCTGTAGGTCCAAAGTGTGAGTGAGTTTTTATTAGCGTTTACTATAAAAAAAATAGTAGGGCTATTGGTGACAGATTTTGCAATTTAAAACTTCAGCCAAGTTGTGACGTCTCTCGCGTCTTTCTGTTAACATGACTCCTATGTTCTTTGACGGCCACGATTAATGGCAAAACTTTTCCAACCCAATACCAAGAAGATAAACGATCATAATATGTAAATGAGATATACTATAAAAGGATAGTGTGGCAAGCTTAGATATAGCGTGGCAAGCCTAGATATAGCGCGGCAGGCTCAGAGATAGTATTGTGGAATTATTCTGATCGATAGCGTGACAAAGCTTAGTGTGAAATCTTGCGGATCAAGGATTAGCAGCATTGCGGATCAAGAATCTTCATATATAAAGTTTATAGATAATATTCTCTAGGTCAAGGAACCAGAACTGAAAAGGTAATATTGGATATAAGTAATTAGAGGAATAGAATTATTTATGATAATTGAGATAGAGGATCTAGTTGCGTGATCTGACTTAAATACGTGATTTAATTTGGGCTTGACTCTCACTTTAATTAAAAATTGTCAAATTAGAATTTAAGTAATATAAGTTAATCTTAATAAAAGTTGTATTAAGAATTATTATGTCTCATCATTTTGATAATCCCACACCTCTAGCTTACGCGGAACCGGCACGACATGGTCATCACAGGATGGCTATGTCTCAAAGTGACGGCACATGAGCTGGCACCTATCTTTCCAAACTGCCCCATACCACTATTGAGTGAGCCTGGACAGTTAACACCACTGCAATTCTCTTTTGATTTGATTTCCGCAGAATCAGTTCTTTATAGATCTCTACTCAACACTAGAAACTTGCTTACCAAAGATCTAACAGATCACAAATGGTAATTATTATCTATAATGGCCCATTGGGAGTCGATTTCTGCGAAATCCGGTCTTAGCGGATAGCAGCTCTTCAAAAGAAACATGGTTAACAAATTTCACGCTTGAAATTATAATAGTTCTAGACATTTCGTGATAAATGTGTAAATGAGTGCTTTTCTCTTGAATATACAGATATGTAGATAGATAAATGGAATATTATTGAATTATATAAATTATCTTTGTTATAAAATAACGATTCTTTTTATTTCAAATCAAAAACCGATGTTTCATTGGAACTAGAAAATATATTTATATTCATTTTACCCTCCGCTAAGCACGCTTCAAAAAGTTCCATCCATAGGCGCGTGGCATCTTACAGATGCATCACCTTACACACACATTTGAAGATGATTGAATCTTTTTATTGGTGAGGTTTGGCATTAAAATATATTTGACACAAAATAACATGGATTTTTCTAATAATGTATTACAACATTTTAATGGTGTTCTGGCAAGATGGAACAATGCCCTCTTTTCCAGGTTCCTTCGACATGTTTCTCTTGAATTTTCGTATTCAATGGGATGTTGTATATAACAGATATATCTTCAATCCTGAGGCAAAATGAACGAGGCATGCGAATGTTACACTCAAACCGTCTTTGCAGGGGCTCTTTCAAAAGTTCGTATTCTAGTTTTCCTAGATATATATGCGAGGCGAGGATCCGAGTAGTTTTGATTCACATGTAGATATTTTGGGAGTTTATTCGAGCTACATTGAGGATAGAATAAAATACAGTCACTGTGTGTCTAGGCACGTGGCATCCTTCAGATGTATCTCAATTCCGAGTAAAAAAAACTATCAAACGGAAATTAGAAAATACTTGTTTCGAATTATTTTCGCATAAAACTGAAAACTAAGCTATTTTACAAAAGGGAAAAATCAAAGTTAACAAAATGGTACAAAGTCATAAAAATTGAAGTTGTTGAGCGCGCTGCATCTATCAGAATCAATGGCCCCTGCCGCCCGAAAAATCAAAAAATCGCCCTAACCCTTGACACTGAATCCTAGGGGGAGTGCGAAAGGCAGATAGAAGAAGTGTTCCAACCCACCGTGTGGACGCAGCACCGAAACTATGTTTACTATACATCTGAGAGATTCACGCGCCTAACGGAGGATTCATAGATATTTTCATTAGTAAATTTGAAAAAGTATACTTGCTTCCTCGAATGAGTTATAAACTACATAGCAGTTTATTAAAACAATCACAAATTTAAAAAATATGCCCCTGAATGATGATAAATGACCAGTTTGTTTATTTTATCCTATTTGACTGAATCTCGAAAAATCAAGCTGGTACTCTGTATGCTTGAAATGGCTGATGTAGTGTTATTTTCGAACCCTTTATCTTTTAAGTTCTTGTTTACATTCATTTAGAAAAAACAGAAAACAGTTATATGTTAATTTTAAAAATTAAAATGTTAATTTTTTCGCGAGAAATGATCAAGCTTATTTACAAATTCCTTTGAAGTATTTGTGTAACTCATTGATAAATTAACTTACTTCCTCAAATAAAAAAAAAGAGTAATGATAATATTTTTAAAGTATGTCCTACCGTAAAATCTGGGGTATAGTGCTTCTTTTAACACAAAATTAAGTTTGAAATTTACAGGTGCGCGTTATACGCCAATCTAAAAAATTATATCATTAAAAATTTTAAAGAAAAAAAAAACTTTTCCATAGATCAAAATGCTGTTTATTTTTAAAAAAATGACATCCCTAATATGCTTAAAAGAATCTAATTCTAGATGTATATTATTTCCTCAAAGCCTCTAATATTACTTTCAATAAAAAGAGGCCGACACATAACAGCATTGCACACATGCATTACAAGTTTCTTTATAAAAAAGGGGGATGCACATTAAACGGTGAATATACCTAAAAATTAAAAAAAAAATGCAGCATTAAGGTACAGGTACGCATACGCGGATGCACGTTATACGTCGAATGTTATGGTATATATGTAATTACAATGAATACAATTCCCATATAAAATGTAAAAATTTTTAAGCTATGAGTCATTTTTTTCGGAGAAGCTAACAAAAGTCTCTTTTGTGAAAGAAAAACAAAAATGAAAACTTTTTAAAAGGCATTTTTATAGAATGTATCTAAACCTTAAGCAAGGTATTTATACAAAGTAATGAGAGCAGAAGCTTAGATTCTTATTCGTTAAACCAGTGATTCTCAAACTGTGGGGTGTGCCCACTTAGGAGGGGGGGGGGGCATGATAACCCGAAGTGGGAGGAGAGGTTATCAAAAAGTAGAAAATAAAAGATTATTTAAGAATCAATTACTTATTAAAAGGAAGCAAAAAAGGAAATAAATTTACATTCTGACATAATGAAAAATATAATATAATTTACACTGATGTAACATACTTATAAGAAAGGAAAAATAACATATATAAGACCTATCTTATTACTTAAAATTAACTTATCTATTACTTGAAAGTAACATACAAAATTTAATTATTATTTTGATAGTTTGTGTGGTTTATAATTAAAGTCGTATATAGTTAAGTCGTATAAAGTAGCATCTAAGTACTTTATTATTGTATTCAATAAAGTGTTATTGTATAGGGGAGGGGAGCGCAATGAAAATTATGTCAGAAAATTGGGTCACAAATACGGAAAGTTTGAGAAGCATTGCGTTAAAGCTTTTTCTCTGGATATTCTCAGGAGAATGATCTATTTCAATTGATTGTATTCTTTTTTAATACATACTTGCAGCAATAAAGATATATAGTTGAACCTGTTTTTGTGCCGTTGATAGAACCGCATAAAAATAACCGCACAAAAAATACTCGAAAATTTCATTAATTCTGCCATATAATAAGCAAATTCGTCGAAATACTGCACACATTTTTTATGCGGTTGCACAAAAATAAAATCACATAAAAAAGGACAGCACAAAAACAGGTAATACTGTATAAATACAACAAGAATTTCAACAGATACTTCCATGAAGATATAATTCCTTTAATGTCTGATGATTGCAATTTTTTGAGAAACACACAATTTACTTAATTTTTCTCAAAAGTCCACCGAGTTCTCAAAAACTTTTCTGTAAAGTGTCTGGAAAAATTTTACCGAAAGTATAAATTCAGTTACAAAGTTATGGTGAAGTAAAAACCAGCCCATAACTTCTCAGTCAAAAATATTTTGTCTAGATATAGTCATATCAGCAATACACAAACTAAAACACATTAACATTTAACAAGGAACCTGCGATTCAAGAACAACACTCCTTAAGTTGACGGCCACCTCAAAGAAGAAGTGCGTATTGAAGCTTGTCTTGTGTCAGAGCATACTTTCTGGAAGATAATAAATTTAATAAGCATGCTCAATGTGATTTATTCGCCTTATAGATGTCAGCAAGCTAATAAAGCCGTTTAAAATTTTTAGGGGACCGAAGCGGAAAATTTATATCTCATAATGAACTCTGCAACTTACCGCTTATCGTTTAAAGAAAGAGCGAGGGTCTGACTTTTATACGCTCCAGAGATAAATGGGGCAATAATGAAGGGCCATCCCGAGTCCCGGGCTATAAAAGTGCAATTTATAGCAGAGAGAAGAGCCCCGGAATTGACTTTTATCAAGATGCCTTAAATCAAGATAGATTTTTTTTTTCGCTCCCGGCCTCTCGTTCTCTCATCTTCGAGTAATGCTTTGTTTTAGTAAGGCGCGCACGAGTGCCTGAAATAGCCGATATATAGAAGCGATGAGTAAATTATGAAAGAAATGATGGTTTTACTTTTTCTGTTCCTTTTGAAATTCAGTAATGAGTCTTTCTTCAAAAAAGATCTTTATGAAATGGGGAATTTCAAGATTTTCATCATGGATTGTTTTCCGTTAATATATCGGTAGGGGTATTTAAAAGTTTTAGTGAATTAAATGCTCTAAAAATTATTTTAAACGATTTGGGAGCCTAAATTTTCTTAAATCGAAGTTGTTTCGTTTTTAAATTTTTGTTAATTACTGTATATGTGCTTGCCTATTTCAAAACAAATTTTAAAGTTATCACAGATAACAGAAAAGAAAATTTAAGCAAATGTTAAAGTAATGAAGTGTAAAAAATTTAATAGAAATATTTATTCCAAATTCATTGATTTGAAATTTGTATTGTCTAAGAAATATTTATGTGTAAGAAATGTTGCTTATCACAAGGAATCGAAATTACTTGACTTAATAACATCACACTTACACCTGAAGTACGAAACACGAATATTTCTTGTGAAAAAACTATCGTCAATCAACTCTGGTGAGGCAGTTCTGCAAGCATTATAAAGTACAGGGTGCTTCTAAATGAATATTCACGTTTATAGTGTTTTGTACATATAGCTTATACGCATAATTCATACATCGAATGAAAGAGCAACTGAAACAGTTTTGTTTGAGGCATGTATGCGTACTCACGCGAAACGTATATTAATTTTTTCCCTCTTCTCCGCCGCTGATCAGCGTGCAAGTAGAAAAATGGCGACTAGTGAAGAGAAACTCATAATGCATGCCTCTGGAGCATAAAAAGTTCTCATTGCAAGAATTGCAACGAGACTCACCTAAATTGAATGTGTTTTGTGCCGTATCTTGGCGGAAAGTGTATGGGCATTTCGTTTTCTGAGAACCAACTGTAACTGGCTCTGCCTATCTTAATGCTCTACAATTATGGATATTTCCTGAATTGAAAAAAAGGAACCAGGTAACTTAATTTGACAGTAAGATGTTGCACCACCTCACTGGCATCTCTAAGTACGTGATTGGTTGAACATCACTGTACCCGACCAATGGATTGGCTACAAAGGACCTGACGATAAAGCTCATTTTGCATGGCCTCCACGTTCACCCAATCTGACGCTATGCGATTTTTATCTGTGGGGTTTCAGTATGAATTGTGTGTACGTATCTCCGCTACCAGATGATCTTCCAGACTTAAGATACAGGATTGAGGCAGCTGTTGCAAGAATTACCTCTGACACCCCGAACAAAGTTTGGGATGAACTCGCATATCGACTTGATGTGCACCGTGTGACGAATGAGGCTCACAATGAACATTTGTAAGCTAGTAGGTAAAACTGTTTCAGTTACTCTTTCATTTGATGCACGAATTATATATATACTTGTCGGTTATATGTAAAAAATACTATAATGTATTAAATCTCCGATATTCATTTAGAAACACTCGGTATATTTTGCTAAAATGTGTATATGCTTTTTCCATATAATCAATATCATAAGAATTTCCATTGATAATTAAATCTTTGTCGAAGCTTACCTCTTTCACTCACCATCTTGTAGTTCTAAAGAAATAAGCTATTAGTCTTTAGCAAAATAATGTTTTTCGCTACTATAATTCTTAGAACAACATCGTTAAGTAGCGTTTTGCTTAGAAGTGATTGGAAACGTTTGGCTTTCACAAATTAAAGAAAAAAATCATATAATGAATGATTCATCAATCAAAAGGTGTCATCTCATCAATTATTCGTTAAATGCGTAGTAATGATAAAAAAAAATAAAATGCTAATGAAAGTACGAGTGTCAATTAAAACACAAAGTATTAATACCAAGTATCATGAAAGAAACCAAACTAGTTGAATCATTTTGATCAAAACTAAAGTAAGCAAATTTGTCATCAGAATCACTTTAAAATATATATGTACTGGGTGTTTCAAAAGTCACGCACATGCGCATGATAATCATTGTTGCTTAAAACCCAAAAGGGTTGGTTAAGATTTATATAACTAGATGGCAGAAGGGGCCCCATCATAAGAAGTTTTGAACGTAGCAGGCATCAGCTGTAAAATACTTGTCAGTTATAGTGAGTTGAGCACAACGACAGGTGCATGAAATTTTTCCAAGATCAAAGAATAACCATCGTGGAATTTTATTCGCTACAAAATCTCATGTGAAAAGTGCATTTCAACAGAAATATCCAGGTGAAACAGCATGGAATGCATCAACGATAACATGTTTTGTGCAACGGTTCCGTGACACATGTTTGGTTGCAGACAGGAAGCAAACGTTTTGAGCGTCCAAAGTGAAAACGAAAGTGGCAGATGTGGAGACTGCTTTACAAGAAGTCCAATGAAAAAACCGTCCATCTACATAACGTCAGTACAGAATTCATATCCTTGCTGAACAGTGATGAACAATATATTGTTTGCAGCAAAATAGTGCAACGTGTGATACATCACGGGACAGTATGGAAATTTTAACTGAATTTTTCTATGATTGTGTCATTTCCAAAGGACTTGAACCACCATTTTTCCACGACTCGTCCTTTGAGGAAGGATATCTGAAAATTTTCACTTTCAAGAAAATTCCCCCAACGCTTGATGAACTTAAGAGGAACATCCTTCAGGCAGTATCGGACATTAAATCCCTCACTCTTTGTAAAGTGTTAATTAATCTGGTAAAAAGAGTTCGACTGTGTGTCGAGGAAAATGGACATCATTTTGAACATTTATTGTAATTTTACCATGTAGGACACTTGACAATAAAGATAACCGTTCAACCTTTGTTTGATCTTTATTCTGTTTGTTAACATAATTCATCTGTCTTTAAAACTCAACCACAAAGATTGATGTCCGTGACTTTTGAAACACCCGGTATAATGAAACTATTTTGGAGTACAGGATACAGTATACACAGAAACCAAGTGATACGTACTTTATTAGCGACATTAATATCACTCAAAATATGATATTTTAAATTAAAGTATTATATTATTTGGTTCAAACTTTTAAAAAAACTGTAATCTTTTAAAAGATAATCATTTGGAAAATTCAATATATACTTTGGTCATTTTAAGAAAACGTTGTCCTCTTAAGAGAATTTTCTCCAAAATTCTTACATCTACGTACATAATTCGTAATTTTTGAAATAATCCTTATATTAGAAATATTTAGACAGGTTTTATACTTGTATATTCCTAAAATAATATTTAAAACCTCTTTGAGATTAAAAGCCATTCACATCTTTTAACGTGAATTTTCTTTAAAACTTTGATTGTAAATTATTGGAGTGACTCCGATCTTTTCAGAGTCCAACGACTCTCTTGTGTTCGTAGAAAATATGAATGAATGAGTCTGAGAAATTATTTTTCATTACCAATATTATATAGGGCTATTATATATGTATGAGACAAATATTTCAACGTAAAAATGCATACTCTTGTTCGTCTTAATCGAAAAAATTCTTAAATTGATGAGATTTTAACATAATATAGATTAAAGAAATAATATCAGTCCATTAATATGAATAAATAATGATACTTATACAGATATTTATATGTATGTTACATAGATGAGAGTTGTTTTAAAGGTATATCCTTCATTTAAGCCAGGTGGCCGCGGTAGCCGAGTGGTCAAGGTATAGGATCCTGGCTGGCCTTGTCACCACTAATGACCCGCTTTGTAGGGCAGCGATGCACAGTAAATCTGTCAAGAGCTGAAACGTCCTTCCGTTGGTGATGTGTGGTAGTTAGGAGAGAGGGGTGCCAGTTTAGATCTCGTCCAGGTCACTTGAACATTGTTCAAAATTACGTGGTCTGTCGCCAAAAGCCCATGTGTAGCTGAACAGTGCTACGTTAATATCCACTTACTCACTTCATTTAAGCCAGCGTTTCTTAAACTGTGAGGCGTACCTCCTAGGAGGGCGTGAGCATATTGAAAAGTTGAAAGAAAAAGATTATTTAAAAAATTAATTAATTAATTGGAAAAAAACAAAAAAGGTATATTCTGGCATAATAAAAATAAAATACACATTTACGTTAAAATATTACATTCATAAATGTATCAGTATTTCACACAATGTATTTTATAATTTATTTAACAATACACAGTTAAGAACCAATTTATAATTACCAGTGACCCCATAGGCGTGTCATATATAAAATTATGTACAAAAATAAAAATACTTATCTTGATAATTTTTGTACGGTTAATAATTAATCCCTTATTTTCCCATTCCGCGATTTGCTCCCCAATCCCTCCGTTTTCCACATAGGTGCGTGTATGGGGTGTATTTGGGGGAAAGGAGGGGAGAAAAGAATAAAGGAACAAATTTTCTTTCACAAGCACTGTCAAGGTCCTTTTACTTTATTTCAAAGCTTTCAGATAAATTTTATGGAGAGCCATGCACTGAAAAAATCGTACTTCGTAAATACGTATATATCGTCCGGGGGAATTAAATGCTTTGGCTGAACGAGACGTATATACATGCCGATGGCAATTCAGAGGTTAAAACCGTATAGCAGCTTTAGAGCGTTATAGTATAGTAGGGGAGACCGGGGCAAGATAACTCTGATAACAACTTTTGTTGTTTATTAATTTATTTTTAAGGATTGTAAAATTAATTTTATATGAACTGTTAGAGTGGTATTTTGCAGTATTAAATGTATTATCATTTAAATTTTAAAATTAAAAAAAAAGAATAATTTTATTTTTTCATAACCTTAACAAATCGTCATCTTGCCCCAGTACTGGGGCAAGATGACAACACTGAAAAAGGTTGAACATATTTTATCTTTTGTATATGTTACACGGTTTAACAATAGATAACTGTGTTTGTAAATCTTACAAAGTATCGAACTAAGTGTAATGCATCGCAACGTAATGTTCAAGTGTTTAGTTGTGCAGCTAACAATAGTCACAAAGTCACAAATAAAAAGGCCCTTTTCATAATTGGAACATTCCTCATGCCACTACTCTTGGCATTTAAAGTACTGGATTCATTCTTTTATTGGAGGGTCACAATATTCCTCTTCACAAGCAGAATATATTATAACAGCATCATTTGAAGCTGATGCAACTGGTCTATTTTGCCTGGATTTTATAGACTTAGAGATTAGTTTGAATTTTTTAGCTTCACGGGCTTCTTTTTTTCGTATTTTTTAAAACTTCCTATTCTTCCTTCTGCTTTTCCCTTTATTCTAACATTTCTTTGATGAGTGTGTTTGTAAGAATGCTTAAACGTTTTCTTTTTTCTCATATTGGGTTGTTTTAGGCAATAGTTTGAGTTCAAAAACACTAACATCCCTGGACACTGACATCTATCCCGGGACTGACTGTTTAAAAATATTCCTTTCCATTGCCATGAAGGAAGTCGATTAATTAACACTTATTCGTGATAATAGGTAGCTTTTATACTAAGTTATTCATAAATATTAAAGAGAAGACATGTATCTTACCTGTGTTTGTAGCAGAGCTTATTTACACATGCATAAAAGTTATAACGTGGCAGCGGTAAGCAAACAAAGCTTCACAACTAACATAAAAATGGTGATTTCAGCGTCTCTATACTATTGTTTAAAGAACGGCCGATATAAGAACTAGTAGTGTCCGGATGATGCTGATTCTTAGAAGAAAACGGAAGAATTATGACATTTGTCTTCTTGCCCCAGGCTCCCATACTATAGAATTCAATAGATTGTTATTGCATGGGGGGGGGGGGCACAGTGATAAGTATGACTGAATATTGGGTCGCAATTATTAAGTCAGTGAAGCACTGATTTAAGACACAAATTTACACTTTTAAAAAGCATTTAAGTCTCCGTCCAGTTCTTTGTTTCCACAATCTTGATTTCAAATATATTACGATATGTACTACAAATTTGATTAACAAGTTCATTCCAACTCGAAGCATGTTTTTTTTTTTTTTGCATAATTCTGACACTGTATAAATGGATAAATAAAAAGTTGATGTTCACAAGTTTCAGCTTCGATTGAAATTTAAATGATATTTCTAGGTTGCTTTGATATGTAGAACAATTAAAACAAGGTAGACATCACTATTAACTCTATAAACCACTATTCACATATTGCTTAGTGATAGTCACTTAATAGAGACATGGAAGTATATGTCAGCATCAAATTTTATTCTATATTTTTATCTTTAATGTATATTTTAATGTTCGAGTAATGTACTTGCAATGGACTAAATTCAGGTTACGCCGTTCAATTACGCCATAATCGGATAACTTCAATCACGTGTTTACAGAAAATAATTTCATAAATTCATGTAACGTCATAACATGAGAAATACATCACGTGCTTACAATTAATCCTTTCTTTGGCTTCAATGTTGCCAACTTTTGCTTTTTAAGGAAACTTTTTTTTAAAAAGTGCATATTTGTTAACAGTTTCAATACACATAGATAAAAGAAGTGTCTTTGATTTAAAAATACACGTGTAATATATATATATATATATATTATTTTTGAAGAAATTTCTTGAAAGCTTTAAATATTTGACGTATTAATATAATTATAAACTTTGATAATTGGTATACTTTGAATAATTAATATCAAGTTTAAAATGTATCTAAATTTTGAAAGTAGAATAACAAGTGAAAGTCTAATGTCAGTTTTGAGTTTGTTGGAAGACTCATGATTGTCTTCATCATGGAGCCGTAATGGTATGCGATATTAAAAAAAAATATCTATTCCAATGCTTCTTAATCTTTTAATATTTACGACCCAATACTCAATCATAACTTTCATAGCCCCTCCTCCTCCTTACAATAGCAATGTATTGAATTCAATTATACTATACTTTGATGCTAAAGGTAAAATACGGCTTAAACCTCGCGTAAGTGCCACTGGCGTGTATATACGTCTCACTCAGCTAAAGGTTACTTCCCCAGACGTATATATAAGTTTTTCCGAAGTACAAACTTTTCTGTGCATTGCTATCCATAAAATTATTCCGAAGGCTATGAAATGCAATAAAAGGCCCTTGACAGTATGTCTGGTGTCATTGGGAGGGAATTGCATATCTTTAATTCGGCAGTTAAGGGATTAATTTGAAGGAGCGAAGGATTTGATCTGGGTACCTTCCGTTCCGAACGCAAGTACTTTATTGACCACGCAAAAATGATCGTCTTTGCGTGATGTTTGGTACTAGTTTATATAGATATCACACCACCATATTGGATTTGCTGTAATCCCATGATGAGAGGTTTTTATTACGTTTTCTTTTTAAACCTTAAGTACTACTCTTTCAGAGAAAACACAAAACCCAGACCCAGAATCGAAAAACTTTAGGAAGATAAAAAATTCATCACTGTTATTATTTTCGGAATACTGTACATTATAGCTGTAGGCAGCAGAATATATTTTCTGATCATCTGCTTGACCTTCTAAGTTATTGGTACAATTAGTCATGTCCCCTCTCTTACGTGTTTGTTTCTCATTTAGGAAAGTTGTAAATAATGTATTTCTGTGGGGTTTTTTTTCCATATAAAAGAGTTTTATGATATTTGGAAAACCACAGAGAGCACTTTGAAGGATTACTTGGCCAAGATGTATTTTTATGAGTATTCTTAAACATAAAAAAACATAATGAAAAACGTTCAACACAATTTTTTTTACCAGTAACATCCATTTTATTGTATTGAATATAATTTTAACCCGGAAGTGTTCACGCAGGGCACACAGATCACGAAATTGTTAATTCTGGCAAAACTGTTTATTGTTTACAAAAGAAAAGAAAAGTCATTGAAAGTAGGTAAGTATACATTATCTTAATTAAATTTTCCACTGGAATCACGATTTGTATCGTGTAAAATAAAAACAATTATGAAAAAAAAAAAGGATTGGGATGAATCAATCACCCCGCGAGACCAGTAACGTTAGTATCAAGTGTGTGTCTGCTCCCGGAATAAATTATTTTGAAGTCCTTTCGCTTTAAATATTAAAAACTACACAATTATTCTTCATCGGAATTTTATATTATTTTTCATTATTTAACATTAATTCTAAATGCTCATTCTGTGAGGTTTAAAATTACAGTTCGCTTAAAACTAATTATGATATGAGCATTTATTTTAAAATATTTTGCATTTTCGTAAACATTGTCGCACATTTGGCTTTACTCTCCTGACAATTCTGCTATTATATCAAGAATGTTTTAGGGTTTTTAAAAAAATGAGCTCGTGCGAAGAGCTGGTACTTCAGACAGTATAATTTTAATGTATCAGTGCTGCAGAAGTATTTGATAAGTATAATTTATTAATACTAAATTAAGAGCAAGTTTAATAAGTATTAGCGACTTCCGTGGGTTTGTCTTGTCGAGAAAAGTTTTTCAAAGGGAGGTTTGCGATTAGAAATTGGCACTCTGAGTACTTTTTCTATATTTGCCTGATATCTATATTTTGTCTTCGAAGCAGCCACCGCATTTTGCAATATGCTCCAATTTAAATATTTGAGAATGAAAATATATATATATATATATTACATAAAAAAGTACCATATATAAAATTTAATATACTTATCTTACTAATTTGTGCGGTTAAAATTAAGATCGTATTGTAGCTTTACCGTCAGAGTGCATTATTATTTTATTCAATACATTATTATCGTATAAGGGGGGTGTGATAAAAATTATGATTGAAAAGTGAGTCACCAGTATTGAAAGTTTGAGAAGCACTGACTTAAGAAGATAGAAAAATACACAACACTAAAAGTAGTGCTCTTGCGCTCCCAGCATATTTATGAAAGTAATTTTAGGAAATAAATGTCATTTTTTTCCTCGAAGAAAACTAATTGATCAACCGGAATAAAATTATATTGAGTGTATAACACAGCAAAAGAAAAGTAAGAACGAAAGTCTCTCTCTCTCTCTCTCACAATGTAAAAAAAGTATCAATACAATCATTATTCATAATTTTTTTTATCTTTGTAATACGTTTTTTATTCTTAATACTAGCAAATACATTTTGAAAATCAGGTTGTTATCTGATACTTTACACGAATATTACACACTTTAAAGAATGTCTTGGTTTCTCTTTTATTTCGCATAATGGACAACTTATCAAACACATACCACAAATGGTAAATTTTATATTGTTGAAAAAAATTATTTTTACTCTGTTTAAGTTTAAACTTCAAGAGAGTATTAAGTAGAAAAAACTGAATATATTTTAATATTACATCTTTGATCGAAAGAAAGCAAATTAATTTCACAGAAAAATATTTGTTAATATAAAAAAAAAACAGTTGTAATATTTTTAAATATCTCTACACATATAGAACATAAATATATCAATATGCTACGTAAATGGATTATTTGTTTAGTCAAAAATTTGTTCAATTGTACTTCAACCTAGTTCTTATTCTTTATTTAGGTTTCTTTTTTCAGTATGTCATATGTTGATAAATTATGAGCAATCTCTAAACTTCCCTAAAAGCAATAATAAAATATTATTTTTCTAAAACTTCTGTTTTTGAAAGTATTCCTGTGACCATAGATTATGGCCAAAATGCTACTTTCAAATATATAGAATTAGAAGAAATAATGCGCTTTACAAAGGGGAAAAAGTGCGGCTATCTACAAATTCTCAACAAATTTCATTTCTTAAGGAAAGCCGTTTTTTACTACTATTTAATTTTTGTAATGAATGGCAAGAATTTAAAAATAAATGTTGACATCTAAATTAAAAAAAAAAAAAAAAAAATCCTTTAACATGTAATGCATTGCATAATACATTAAATCAGTGTTTCTCAAAATTTCAATATTCGCGACCCAATATTCAATCATAACTTTCATTGCGTCCCCATTCCATACAATAACAATGTATTGATTTCAATAACACTATACTTTGCCACTAAAGCTACAATGTGACTTTAACCTCTTAAGTGGTACTGGTGTAATTAAACGTCTTGTAATTAATCAACCAAAGCTTAAATTGTTCCGGACGCATATATACGTCCTTCCCAAGTACGATGTTTTTCTGTGCTCTGTTATCCATAAAATTATTCCGAAGACTTTGGAATGTAATAAAAGGACTTTGATAGTGTTTGCGCAGGATTTACTTATTTCAGAAAATTTGCTTATTTATTACTTATACCCCCTCTAATACATCACATACGCGCGCCTACGTGGAAAACGGTGGCAATTGGGGAGATAATCGCGCAACTTTTAATCGGCAATGAAGGAGTTTGTTGTATACCATATAAACTATCAAGATAAACGTTAATTTTTTTTTAATTTTATATATGACAAGGCCATGGAACCACTGGTAATTATTAAACTTGTTCCTAACTTATTATTGTTAAATAAATTATAAAATACATTGCACAGTACTGATACATTTATAAGTGTACTATATCAGAATAAGTGTATATTTTATTTTTTTTTTTATTTTTATGTCAGAATGTATTTTGTTCGTTTACTTTCGGTAAATTAATATTTTTTAAATAATCTTTTGTTTTCGACTTTTCAATAGGCTCGCGCTCCTTTTGCCGATTTATCATGACCCCCTAGGGGGGCGCGCCCCACAGTTAGAGAAACACTGCATTAAAGGATGATCAAATACGAAAAATCAGTTTTAAAATATTATGAATATACTACTCATGATGAGTAGTTGATCACTAAATCAAAATTTTAACTTTACAAACAAGCTAGCTATCTCACAATTCTTATACTTAATGCTTCATGTAATTATAATTAGTGTTGTTATAATCAATACAAAGCCGAATTTCACTCCAATAGCAGTACAAAAATCAAAACTAAATTTTCAAATGTCAATGCAAAATATGCCTTATTTTGCAAAAATAAATATTTCAGTACTTATTACCTACAGAAAAGTTTGTGCTTAATACAAAAGACGTTGTTTAACTCTTAGAGTGCACTGAAAAATGGAGTCGGTTTTCAAAACAGACATTTCATTCTGCATGAATTTCAATGATTGTTGCTGAAAGTGCCACAGTAGCAAAGTAATCCATAAAAAAACAATATCAGATGCTGACATCCATCTCACATAACAAGAATTCTCAATTCCCTCCATGTTCTTTTATCTTTAAAATTGAGGTAGATTCGAATAAAAGAAAGAAAAAAAAAGAACGATCAAAGTAGCTTTCAGAGAGTATCAAAATACGAAATGTCTACAGAAGGTGTTTTTTGCAACACTTTAAAAAAGCTCCAAAAAAAAAGCCATTTCGATATTGCAAGGAAATACAGTTTTTACGTTTATTTTTTGACCAACACTTTCTGTACATTTCGGAGGGCGAAGAATAGAGAAACGATACACATATTCTTTTTCTGCCTTTTTTTTATCCTTTCTTTTCCATTCTAAGAAATTCCGAAAATGGCGTTCCAAAAAGAATCTTTTCTTATCCATGATGGCGTTCTTTCTTTCATCGCAAACGATATCGGTTTGAGACGCTTTAAAACTCATATCGAACTGAGCTTTAAAGTGTAATATCGTAGATTCGTGAAAGAGAAGCTATATGACGTCACAGTGGTACGTTGAATACTGTCAGAATGGGCCATCTAATGGTTTGTTGGCCATCGCTATGGCACGTGTATTTCTTTACTTGAGGTTTGTAGAAATATTTCTTCTTCGGGGAAGAAATATATAAATGGCAGAACTGAAAAGTTTAAAAGAACATAATTTGCTCTAACAGTATAGCTATGGTATACATATACGTTTTTATATATATCCTAGCTCGTATACCCGTTCTTCGAACGGGCGAATTGAAAAATTAAACAATACAGATTGATGGATAAAGAAGTTTTAATTTTATTTGAAGTGAAAATTAAACAATAAAAAAAGCTTTTCATATTTCAGCTGAACAAAAAAACATATTTGTTAAATGTTAAGTTTGTAGATGTAATAGCTGGTAAAAAGGATATTTTTTATGTTTTTTTTTTTAGCTATAACGCCTCATAACTCTATTGTAGGTGGATTTTTGAAAACACCTTCCTAAGCTAATCTCAGCTCAGCCAAAGTAACACATTGTTACAAATTCTGTGTAATGAACGCTTAAAATAGTGTAAATAATTTAAATCTGCATGTGTAATACGTTAATATTAATTTCTGCTGTAATTTTTTAATGAAAATAGTAAGATTCGCAAGCAACGCTGTTCCTTACATTATAATGGCGATTTATGTTGCCGATTCAGCCAAGTTGATAACCTTTTTGGCGACAATACAACATGGCGATTGATTGAAAGATGCAGAAGTGCTGTAGATACACCTGATGGGAATTTTCAACAAAGAGGATAGCACAAAACCCTTCTCCACAAAAAAAAAATATATGTACGTGCCAATTTTCATAAAGATCGGTTAAACTCTGCTGGAGTGAAGTGAGGTCATACATACAAACATCCATTATATAGTGTAATAAAATAAAATAAAATAATAACAGACAAATTGTAATTACTACAAAGCTAAAAAAGAATGAAGTTGGATTTTAAGAAACATATCAAAAACCGTTAAAATATAAGTAAAGTAAATGATGCAAAATAATATCATACTAAACTCGAATAAATGCAGAAATTACAAGAATCATTGCTAAATATATATATAATTGAATCACAACTCAATAATCAACTAAAAAACCGAAATTATATGAATCTTATAACATTAAAACCCATTTCAAAATATCAATAGCGAATATAGAAGATAAAATTCTAACTTTTTCAAGCAAAATTTAAAACACACACACACACATATATATATATATATATATATGTATGTATAACAATACCTAATTAAAAACTGAGTGAAAATTTGTCATTGAAGTTAAATGATTACTATATAAGTTTCCTGACTGAATTACAAATATCTAGGTATTTTAGTTATAAATTAATATTCTTATATAATTCAGCTAATTCAGTATCTCTAAATCATGATTTTTTAAACGTCATAGTTTGATTAAAATGCACAACAGGAATACTTTAAGGAAAATTAAATTTGAACAAAGAATGGTGAAAAGTACTTTTATTTATATATATATATATATATATATAATATTCACTTAAACTGCCCGCTGCTTTTTTATCATACTTAAGACAGGGGAAATAATACAAGCACATTTTTTCTCTAATCGTATAGGGAACAAAACAGATGGCATTGTAGAGTAGCGAAACAATGATTCATCTATTTTCAACATTCAATTCCAGTGAAAATAATATTGTGTAGCTGTACAGCCTTCTAGAGAAGTTAATAAGAGCAGCATTCACTACAAATTTATGCCGCAATTTTTACACTGTCTAAAACCTTTAATATCCCACACTAATTAATAAATATATAAAACAATTTTTGTTCGCTGAACTTGAAAAGTAGGAGAGTAAGCATCCAGGAAAATTGACACAAACTGATTGACCAACAATGTAGGGTAGCGTCTTTTAAACTGTGGAGCGGGCCAACCTAGGGTGGCGTATAACCCTACGTGGGGGGGGGCGTATTGAAAAATCGAACGTAAATATTATTAAAAAATATTATTATTTAACTGAAAGGAAGCAAAACAAAATACATTATGACGTAATAAAAAATAAAATACACATTTACACTGATATAATATAAATCCATCAGTACTGTTCAGTTTATCTGATAATTAATTAAATAATACTAATTTAAGAACAAGTTTAAGAATTAAAAGTGCTCCCCCCTCCCTCGGGCTTATTATATATAAAACTATATGCAAAATGTTTAATAATTATCTTGATACTATGTCGGTTTATAATTAAAGTGGTATTTTAGCTTTTTAGCTTCAAAGTGCATTAGTAATAAATTCAATACATTGTTATTGGATATAGAATGGGGGGGGGGCGCGATGAAAATTATGATTGAAAATTAGGTCACAAATATTGGAAGTTTGAGAAGCCCTGACGTAGGGTGAAAAGAACAAAGGACTAAATGGCGTAGAAGTTAAACTGTTATAGGGTTCAAGTAAAAAAAAGGCAAAAAAAGAAAGAAAACGGTTATTTTCTCGATTTTTCCTCAGAATTGTTTCTTTTAAAACGTAACTCACACAACGCTGATGAATTGCTGATTTTCTGTTTAACCTCCCATCTTCAGAAAACTTATTAAAGGCTACGTAATATTTTGCTATAATTTATTTAAAAAATTTATTACATGGGGAAAATATATGCACTACTTTTGAATATATTGTTATAAAATAATCTTGTTTTTATTATCCAACAGAAGGTTGCATGTATTTTTTTATATAAATTTCATTATAAAAATTAACCAGATTGAAATAAAATTCAAAATACTTAATGATATTTCCCTTTTATTGTGCTTCTATATTACCTATGCTGAAATGCAGCATAGGTAATATAGAAATCCCATTTGAAATATTTGTGGATTAATATTTTAACTATGGTACGTATGCTATGCAGATAACATAAAGAAAGAAAAAGTAAAATTAATTTTTAACTTTTGCCGTACGATTTTAATATCTTAAGTTTCATTTTCCTTCTGATTGATGGAGGTTTCCCGTCAAAGATACACACCACTCTGATGATAAATACATCTATTATTGCTGCATTGTAACTGCTCTTCAGAAATTCTAAAGTAAGTAAAACCCACACACACTCATAATTTACATGTACTTATGATCATAAATACTGTAAAATTGCCATAAAAACATAATTCAAAGCTATAGAATAAATAGAAATAGAGTATTGATCTAAACTGAAAGGCTACAGAAGTGTTAATCAAACTTTAATATTTGGAAACACAGATTTTTGGATTAAAAATAGTTTACGTCCAGCCAAATTCCACCCATATTTATCTGTAACATAGGGCTAAGAGAAGGATAAAATAGTGGGATGATTTAATTCATACAAATAGTATTTTAAAATGCATATTATAATATACTAACATTTGTTGTTCTTATTGAATGGTAAATCACAAAATAGTTTCTTCTTTTTATTTGTAAAATTGTAGTTTAACTCATTATTAGTTTATCAATATTTTAATCATCATTATTATTTAGAAAGCTACATCTAATAGGACTTTCTTCTTCAGGCTTTGGATGAGTATTTAGATTATTGCATCTCATAATGTATGGTTCAATCTTCTATTACAGCTTCTATCTAAGCATTTTTTAACGCACTTCTTGCTTCAAAACCTTATTGTTTTAAACAATGAATGACATCTATACATTATATTCCTTAACATTTAGCTATAATAATCAGAAGAGAAAATATCCGCTGGTAAAGGCAGCATTTACCTTATATAATATTTTTTTTAACAAAAGCTATTTAAAGATTTGGTATATTTCGTTTAGAATATAAAGGTTAAATCAAAAAGTAATGGGCTCAATTCACACACATGACGTCATATAATAAAGACAAACACGTGTTTTCTCCATTGAATTCAAAACAAACATTAAACTAATTGTACTTGTTGTTCTATTTGTAAAACTCAGATAAAATTTCAAATTTCATATTGAGTAAAAATGTTTAAATTTTAGAAAAAAAATTTCATCAAAAAGAATTTTTAAAATTAAAAAAATCGTATTGTATGCTTATATTTCTAAATAAAAAGCATTTTGCATACATATGCACTTTTTAATTGAAAGTTTCTGCAAAGAGCAAAACTTGGCAACACCGGAGCGCGTGAACTGATCAGCTGGAAACACAAGATAGTTTTTATCGTGAGACTGTGACGTCGCATGAGTTTTTAAATTGGTTGGATAAATCGCGTAGCTATATATATATATATCACTATCATTTTGACTATGACGTCGCATGAATTGAACCCATTATGATGGATTAAATACTTTTTGAAGCTTTATTTTTTGTAGTTTAAATTGGTCTTAAATATGTTTTCATTGAAATTGAAGTATAACAATTGACTTGAATTAAGCTATACAGAATAGTTTATAAGGAGGTGACTTATTCAACTATGGTACTGTATGGCGTCTACATTCACAAGAGTGTCATTGAGTTACATGTTAAAGCTGTTTCGTCTTTAATTTAATAATATCTTGATATCCTAGCATGTGATTTTGAGCAGAGTTTATAAGAGTAAAAAATATCAGCTTACAGTTCCCTATCGCATTCAACTGAGCTCCAAATTACGTAAATAGTCGTAAATAGCACCTTATACATTTACAGGTGGACATTAATTAACATTAAAATATACATATAACTAAGTAATATAAATGTTTTATTTTTTTTTCATGTCTTTCTATTAATTCTTGAGAAACAGATTAAAGTTTTGAAGAAAATAATGTTTTGTTCATAAAATACTTGCCGAGAAAATTATTTTTTACATAAAAACTTTTTCTCGATCTGTAACGCAGAGGTTTTTCTGTATATATATATATATATATATATATATATATATAAAATTCACGATGACGTAATAAGTATATTATTTTCTCTCACATATGAGAACAATAATATAGCAGCAGCAAAATTCCTGTTCAATATTATAGGTACAAAAGGCAAGAAGGTGCATTTTTTAATTCAATCAACTATTTCACGATTAAAGATTAACGCAATATTACATCATAAATGCGTATCTAAAAATTCCCTGCTTACAATATATTGAGAAAAATAGAACTACTTAATACTTATAAACTATAGTTTTACAATTGTAACGGGTCTATTCGCATGCCCTCTATGAATCATTTTGGGAAAAAAAACTGTTTCTTTAAATATTATTCTATGGAAAACTTTCTCGCGGAGAACAAAATGCGATTTATGTAAATCAAGGTTTATATTTAAACATTCGAGAGGAGAGAGAGGTTAGGAGCTAGATGATAGAAGTTAGTGATTAACGTAAAATAGAAGAAAGCTATTTGATAGTGACTCGTTAATGTATTGCTTAATATTTAAAACTGATAATTGACGGTTTAGTCAATAGGATATTATAATTTAAGTAGTACGGCTTGAAGTAAAAAAGCTTAAGGCGGAATTTCGATTATTTGGAACGTATATTACCAAAACCTTCTCTAAAAGTGATTCAATTTATAATTAAATATTAATGATCTCGTCTCTACCTTGCTTTTTCTCCAATATTTAGTTATAGGTGCATTTCCTAACCTGTGTTGTGGAGACTTGTTAGGTTGTTGAGATTTGTTAAAAGTTAAAAAATTATATTTGTTTTGACTATGGCTAATCTTCATTCTAACTCTCGATCACTGATGTATGTGAAGGGACATCTATCACAAAATTTAAGCAATAAATATGAATAGCTATATAATTTGTACAGTAGGGTTTGGTCCGCAGTTAGACGGACAGGAGGAACACCTACTAGTAGTTATTAATTTTTATTTTTATCAATATTTTTTAATGAAAAAGGGAATTTGAAAACATCTTTTGGCGATTAGGCATAAAAAAACATTTATTTTTTGATTTCAGATATCAGTTTGTATTTCTATAATTTCAGTAAATAATTTTTTAAGCAAATACCATTAATATGCTGCATTGCGTAAATGTAAGGCGGCATATAATCAGTATATTAGCGTTAGGTTCTTAGAGAATATTTTAACTTTTACATAAACTTCTTTGCCTAAAGAAATGGTAATCAACTATTTTACTTTCATCCTTCTGACTGATCTTTACTATCCGAGTAAGCATTCTAGCTAATGGAGCCGAACATCAATTCTTTCACAAACATACACACAAGAGAAAGAAAAATCATCAGTACTTTCCACAACTAGTCCTCTGACTCATATACTTTTTACCCTTAAGCATTCTCAAATAAAGAGAAAACTCTTTAAAACTACTTAAACCTAATCTTATATCCGCAGAGGAAGAAGAATTTAATGTAAGTGCTGGGGTAGAGAATGTTTTTTTCCCCTTCTTTGTTTTATTTTTTCTTCCTTTCTTTTCTTCCTAAATTGCGATTGATTGAAAATGGTTAAAGACTTTTGGGATTAAATTGGAAAATTTCTTTAATGTCCTGCTCTTTTGTT
The DNA here is from genome assembly GCA_019973955.1 of Trichonephila inaurata madagascariensis. NCBI lineage: Eukaryota > Metazoa > Arthropoda > Arachnida > Araneae > Nephilidae > Trichonephila > Trichonephila inaurata. Next base: position 23,850 of record BMAV01027483.1, on the reverse strand, counting down.
TAGCTCCCATTTTACATTTAAATCCGAAGATTTGCATGCTTTCATTCGGAAGTAGAGGGACCTATGATTACTCTTGGTTTCCGCCGATGATGTTTTCATTTTAAATAAGCTGGATTTCTCCGTTGTTTTTCTTTGGTTGGAGAAAAATGCAAACGTTCGATAAGACCTGTCTTTTCCCACAATTGCTCGTTTAAGTATTCTTCGTTTCACCAGAAGAATGAGATTTCTTTCTTTTTTCGGAACTTTTTGTTCCTTCTGAATTGCATTGTTAGTTGAAGGAGTGAAATGGAGAAAAAAGTTATGGCTGTGTGTGTATGTGTGTGTGTGAGTGCCCACTTAAAAATTCTTTCTACAAGTGTGTTTCTGAAAGTTCTAATACGTATTTTCTTTCGTTTAGGGAAAATGCACATGCTGCTGTACTTAAATGTATTTCTTCAGGTTCGTAATTTATATTTTAAGGAAATTGATGGAAAATTTTACCAGAAAAAGAAATCTGGTTTTTGTAATATAATTGGTACTTAATGTGCATGTAGTGTTTACATAATTCAAAATAAAACAAGTAATATAAAAAAAAGTCAATTTCTACTTTGAATCAATGGAGAGAAAGTATTTTATTAACGATTGAAAATTTGATTAGATCTAAATATATAAAGATTATATATATATAAAGAGAGAGAGAGAAAGTTAACTAATAGTAGGAATAGAAAAAAATACCATGATTTGTCTGCATTGTAGTAACCATTTACACCCGGTTTGGCTAGATTGACTGAAAAACCGGTTTTCCACGCACACTTTTTACATTGTTTTAAAAGTACATAGTTACAATGAAGGAGACGAATCTAAGATGACGTCGAAAACTGGCAATTAACTAAATTAATGAATTAATATTTGAAAAAACTGTATTAACATCAAGTGTCATCCGCTACAAGTTTAAGAAAATGTATTTGAACTTGAATGGATAAATATAAAGTATTTTATTACTGATTGAAAATTTTAACAAGATATATATATATATATATATATATATATATATATAGAATGAACGAATAGTAGGAATTGAAAAAAAAATGGAAAATTAAAAATATCTTTTAAAAAAATTTTCGAAGTGCTTCCCTATTTCGCAAGAAAAATATAAGGCTTTTTAAAAAACATTGTATGCATCATATCAGGGAAAAAAATATACAATATTTTTTTTTGTAACTGTTCTATAATTTTAAATGTAATATTTTATCTGAATCATTAAAGGGATATTGTAGTAGTATTATTATTTCGTTAGGTATCCGACTACTTGCGACAACTGTCTTTTTTTTTTTTAAATAAATTATAGTTAAAAAAGAAACTAAAAAAACACACTTTTATAGTGAATCGATCTAAAAAGTAAAAAAATAATTCTTAAAATAACAATAAAATGATTAACGAGAAAATTAATGTCATTGAGATAAAAGAGTGGGGTGCTCTATATTAATTGTTATAATTTCTTACTACTATTCCGAAATGCTGAGTTAGTGTAAAAATGTAGTACAAAGCACACCCCACACTTTTACCTCAATGACATTAATTTTCTTGTTAATCATTTTATTCTTATATTAAGAATTATTTATTATTTTTTTTTACTTTTTAGTTCACTTCTCTATAAAAGTGTGTTTTTTAGTTTTTTTTAAAACGATAATTTATTTTTCATTTTTTAATTCAACCAACAATAACAGCCTGTTTTTTTTAATTTTTAAAACTATCATTTATTCGTTGTTGAATTTATCCTTCAGTTTGATGCTTGGAGCCGGAATTATTTGGCTGCTGGAATTAGTCTTGCTCTTCAATGGATATTAATTAATGGGTCTTGAAGGGTAATTATTCTCTAGTTTATGGGGCCTCGGATGAGTCTCATATGGTTAGATTTCAAAATTTCTGTCTCTATAGATACAGGTCTAACTAAAAAAAATACATTAAGAAGAAATATTAAATGTCAATCGCATTATATCTCCTTTTAAAGGTATTGCTACTATGTTAATTCGTATCATCACTTCCATACATATTGCTTCACCAATCAAAATAAAAATAAAAAAAAAAATAATTAGCAGTTAGAACATAAATTTATCACCTTTTAAATGTATTGCTATAATGTTAATTTGCATAATAACTTCTAAACGTATTGCTTTATGTATTAAAAAAAAAGAAATATTTAGCAGTCAGAACATAAATTATTTTTATTCACATGCACGAGTCTTTTTTTAAATTGTTTTTTAATTTTATTTTCAGAAAAAATATACACTCAACCTACCCTTTTTTACATAAAGAACACTTTTTTTGTTTTATTTGTATTAGCCACAAGCCTTTTTCGCGGATTTAGGGTTTCACCTTAATCTTTTAGTTGCTAAATCTGGAATTAGTCACCAAATCTGGGAATGGCATGTGGAAATGGTCAACAAATCTGAAAATGGTCAATGCATTTAGTCGATAAATATAGAAAAAATATAATGAATTAATCACCAAATCTCGAAATCTTTTAAATTCTATGATGATCCTGATAAAGGCAAACAAAATTATGAAATTATTGTATTGTCATCGGTCTTTGACAAGTGTGCAAAATTTCGAATTAATCTGACCTTTTAAAGTGGGTAAAAATCGAGTTCCAAGATTCCTTTACATACAAGTGAAAAAAGTGAAAGGAATATATGGGGATATTTTTATTGTTTTTAGGTTTATATAGTACAAATTTTAAGAAAAATGTGCCAAAATTAAAAAGAAAAATAAATTGTCATTACTAAAATGAGAAAAAATTGTTAAGAATTTAAATAAAATTATATATAAACGGGGTCCATTTTGTAAAAAAAAAGTGTATGAACAACTTTTCTATTTTTCAATTTTGATGTGTTTCTTTGCTATGCATTTTTTGGAATACTCTTCAGGGTAAGAGATATTTATTTTTTTTCAAAACCTTGAGCCCTCTATCTCAGTGACTATATGAAATTGTTTCAAAAAACAATGATTATATTCATATGTGGGACTGTAAATTTTGTAATAAAAAGTTATTGATAAATCTGGAGTTTGAAACACTTCTATTATTATATAGAACATACACATAAAAAAATTCAGTTAATTTTTTTCAAAACTTTTTGAGCAGTCACTGCTTCCGTTTGAGAATTTTTAAAATAAAACATTTCGAGTAAAACGCATTTTAAAGTATGATATCTTGGTGAAAGTATTGGCATCTGCTTGTACTAAAACACTTGTAGTTTTTGTTCTAGTTAATGGAAAACAATAAACTTGGTATTTTTATAAAGCTAATAAGATAGCTAAAAATTCATAAAAAATGTGTCAATTTCAGGCAAAATTCATAATTTTTAGGGTAGTCGAATGTCTTAAGAAGAATTAAAATATTCGTTAATACTATATCAGAATACAGATGCATATTTATGTGTTTTAAATATTTATTAATTTTATCCCTGTTATTCTACATGTATTTAAGAGAAAAAACTTATGGTATGTCTTCTATTATATGTAAAATCTCTAATTATCCCTGTTATTCTACATGTACTTAAGAGAAAAAACTAATGGCTTGTCTTCTATTATTGTAGAATCTCTAATTATCCCTGTTATTCTACATGTATTTAAGAGAAAAAAATTATGGTATGTCTTCTATTATATGTAGAATCTCTAAT
>BMAV01027483.1:0-12180 GCA_019973955.1 Trichonephila inaurata madagascariensis | reverse complement strand
TTTTTTTTTTTTTTTTTTTTTTTTTTGAATTGAAACGCAAAAATATTTATGAAAACTTTTGGAGTGTGAAAATATGGAAAAACAATGACGTCTTCCTTTTGTGAAATATATAAACTTGTTCAGAGAATAATACACGTTGTTTTCAATTTAAAATATGTCAGTATAAATGATAGAAACAAAGGAAAAAAACTGTCCTGTCATCATTACAGTATATATATATACCGTAAAATCCGGCGTATAACGCGCACCGGTGTATAACGCGCACCTATACTTTCAAGCTAAATTTTTCAATTTTTAGGTATATTCGCCGTATAACGCGCACCCCCTTTTTAACGAAGAACTCTGAAGTATTAATATGCATAGTTTTTATGTTTTGAAGTATTTTATTGGAGGTATTATCCCAGACTTTTGAAAAAATAGTATACTTCTAGAATTACAACTGTTCTTATTCATAAGGTAAGTTGTTTCTTTTAAATAAACAGTGTTTCGCGCGCGCGATACATCTAAAAGTAATTTTTTTTTCATGCCCATCCCTTTTGTTATTTTTAAAGCTTTCGTTTTTAGACCCGGCGTATAACGCGCACCCTTAATTTTCTATCTTATTTTTTGTGTTCAAAGTGCGCGTTATACGCCGGATTTTACGCGGTATATAATGAAAATAATAATAATATATATATGGTTGCTGTAATATAAATGTTATTGATGACGCAGTCTTTTGAGGATGGCTTATCCAGTTTATTGTACATGTAGACACACACAAAAACAAATATGGACATGAAAAGCACACATAAGACGTATTACATTACGTAGGCAAAAGAAAGAGGCGGGTTTTCCAACGAATGGAGTTTTTATATCAAGCTGCAAACGGAAGTTCCCAACTCATATGACTTCCGTGAACGGAGCCTATGATTGGTGGAAAGATATTATATGCTGGATTCAGATGTGCAAGCTTATTTTAAAAAACGTAAAATTGCTCATTTTTAAGAAATATGATTACTTTTATCCACTTACGTGGCAAAGCTAGTTAATTATTTACTCGCGAATCCTGAAGGCGATCCAGTACAGATTAAAAAGTTACTTAGATGAAATTAAAGAAAATTATTACATGTATATATTAAACAAAATCAGAAAAACAAAAATCAGTAACTGGTTTCTTTTTTTTTCTATAAAGGTATACATTTTTTGAGAGTATAATATAAAAAGTTTTTCGATGATAACAGATTAAATTACAAAATTAAAGATAAAATTAAAAAAAAATATCAGGTCAAAAATACAATAATGTAATCTTAGAACACCATTTTTTTTTTATTTATTTATTTTTCAAAAGATACATAGTTTATAGGAGAAAAAATTTGCAAGCAAAATTTTATCTAATTTCAGAAATGGGAAATTTTTTTTCTCGTGATATAAAGAAGAAAGAATTGTATTTAAATAAAATCTGTATTGCGTGGGAAAAATAACTAATATGCAAAGAAAATTAATTTTCTTTCAAGAGATCATTTTATTATATGTTTTAAAAAGTAAATATATCTTTTTCGTGATTAGTCATTTTTATAGAAAAATCTTTTACGTATAGAGATTAGTTGACTTTGTAACCAAACATCACTTGATTATTTATAAAAAAAAAAAAAAAAAAAATGTTAAATTTTTAAAGGGGAAATTTAATAAACATTCAGCAGCGTATATTTAGTTATAGTTTATTCTAATAAATTTAAAATTTTCTGTTTAATCTGTTCAATATAAAAATTCAAAATCATATTTATGCAATAAAAGTTTAAACAATTTCAAAACAAATATGTATAAAAAAAATGAATTTGAAAATTGTTGCTTATTAATATTTTTTGTACACAAGTTTATTTTATATGATTGATGAAAATTACTTCTCTTATAGAATTTGAAAAGGGCGATCATTCTGTTTACGTGCTCTCCTTTAAATCCCCGTATTAAAAACCTTTATAAGGCTATACAATATAACTTATTTTAATAATTCATGAAAATAATGTAAATAAATATCTTTTTTTTCTGATAGGCTGCATAATGGCAACAGAGCCTTTGCAGACATGTCAAGTCCAAAAATGTGAGATACTTTTCATTGGCGGCTCTCGCTACCACCTTTAGACCCTTTAATTAATGTGTTTCTAAATATAAACTAGTTTTAAAATTTATAACAGGTCAAAATATTGCAACAGTGTTTGATAACGTTCTTTGTTTCAGTATTTGATTTGGAATGTAAGGATGAATCACTTTAACAAATTTCAAATAGTTCTTTTTTTTTTCTCTAAATCAAGGGTGCAAAACTCAAAGGCTAACTTGGTGAAACAAACAATGTTTAACTTAAGGTGGGCCTCAAAAAAATCAAATAGGTTTATTTCGAATAATACAGTATAATGAACACATATAAAAGAAGAAAAAAATTAAACGTCTCAACGCGCTTGACTTCTCTTCTCTGCTACTATCTTTCCTACTTCGGGAGATTTTTTTTATTATTTAATTATATATTACTGTGTGCTGACATATTAAACGGGCCGCAAAAATGTTCGTTGTGGACCGCGAATTTGTCACCTCTGTTCTATAAATGGTATTATAGTATATAACAATTTTTAATGGATAAAGTCAATTAAAACTGTTTTTCACAATTATAATGTAAACCAATATCATAGCCGAACTCCTTGATATACAACGGTGACGGGCTCACGCGTCTTTTCTTTAACATGTCCTTTGGGTACTTTTGGGGCCAAGATTAATGGCAACTCTTTTCCAACCAAAACCCAAGAAGTGAAACGTGAAGGAAAGATGCAAATTAGATAGCTTTTAAATATCAGAAGTTTCAGTAAGCGGTATGGCAATTTGGGGAATGTTATGTGAGAGATTGATACAATCGTGAAAGGACGGCCAACAGAGGTTATTCCGAAGATAAAGCCATTAGGTCAAGGTGCATACTATTGCACTCGTGTAAAGACGCAACTTCCTTAGTATCGGATAAACGATTGAATTAAGGTAGAATTGACTATTTAATATTAGGTCTTGCGATATTATTGGAATTGAGATTAGGCGGGTTAGATATTGATAGTGGTTCGAGTTACTTTATTTCGGTATTATTTGTATTGTGTGTTTGTTCATCGTAGATTCTCTCATATATATTATTATCTAATCTGTTTAAAGTTTAAGTTTAAAATTTATAATAAAGGCATATTAAGAATATAGACATGTCTGATCCTTTTGTAAATCCTACATCTCTAGCTCACGCAAATAATCTAAGAGAAGGGCACCCTAGTGGGGCACTTTCACACAGCTTATAGTAAAAACTATGCCTTGGGCGTTTGAGCGCAGTAATAAAAACGATTACAATGTTTGGTGACATTATTTGAACTGCAAATGTTTTTTTCCCTTGGCGAAGTTTGGCGATTATATAATTCGAAAGTAACAAAAATGTGTTTACTTGAAAAATCAATAACATCATCGATTTATGATCTACATATCTAAACGTTATGAATAATACTGCACTAAAATTGTTAGAAATGTGTTGTTCGAAAACTACTACTAAGATATAGAAATATTGTCGATGTACTTGGACAGTAGCCATAAAACAAGTGGTTAAGAAATGTTACTTTATATAAACTGTTAGATAATATGTATGTGCTTCTTTTGTATGTATGTCAATTCATTTCGCATTAGCCTTTTTTTTCCAAGAAATGAGATTTTACACATTTATTATTTACGCTATAGGGTTTGATCCATTAAATTATGAATTATAATTGCTAATGAATCATGTGAATAATTAAATTCCACTTCATTAATCATATAATGATAAATTTTTTTTCTATGATTCATATTACTATTTTTTTCAATTCCTACTATTAGTTCGCAATCTATGTATATATTGTTCAAATTTTCCTTCGTTAATAAAATACATTTTAAAGCACTCAAGTTTTTCAGCTAAAATTTTATAAACACGATTATTTTGAAAGACAATACGGTAATTTAATTTATAATTAATAAAAATTAATTAATTAAAACTAAGTATTCAAAGAATTACAAATACAGCCACGTTGGCGATTTAGCAGTCATTTTGGCGATTTGTTTCAAAACTTTAAAATGTTTTTTTCTAACATTTTAAAGCGCTCGTTTGAGCTGAAAATTTCTATACACGATTGTTTTGGGTGAAAATATGATAATTTAATTGTAATTAATTAAAATGAATTGACTGAAACTAATTATTTAAAAATTACCAATACAGTCACGTCGGCTTCATTTTTAGTGACCATTACTGAGAAATTGCATGCATCATTTAAATTTAATATTCGGATAAATTGTTTAAATTTTGTCGTATGATAATTAAACAGGAATACTGTATTTCCGTATGCTAAGTAAATGGACTACATGCTTATTCGAAGTAAAGTTGGAACTCTATCACTCTGAACAAGTTCAAAACCATTCTCTTAATGGAGTGCTATAACTTTTCTAAATCATTTCCGCCAATTTCTGAATCTCTAAATACCCATTTCCTTTTGAAAGATATTGAATCAGCCTTATGTTTATTCTGGAACAATGTGGCTGTGCCTTTGCTCATTTATTTTAATTAATTAACCTGAGCCCTTTCTCAGGTTTCCGAATATAATTCTCAAATGAACAACAGAAGGTAGTAAGTATAGTTACTAAGATTCAAGGGACATATTTGAGAGATCCACTTGTTGCAGGTTTCATCAAAGTGAACTTGAAAAACTGATAACGTCCTTGTTTAAAATTAGAATGATTTTTGATAATACGTATATCAGCAAATCCGAAATATTAGTGATAATAAATAGCTCTTCGAGCATCGATATCTAAGGTATTTTTAAACATTAAAAAAAATAATGCTTCTCTACAGGCTAAATAATATTCAATTCTTGATACATTATAAAATTTGTCTTTTTTCAATTTTTAACAGGTATTCAGGTTTTCACTATATATATTCATTTATATATATATTTCAAATTTTCAATCATTTATAAAATACTTTATATTCATCCACTCAATTTCAAATACAATTTTTAAACGTAGTGGATGGGACTTCCTGTTAATACAGTTTTTTCAAACATTAATTCATTATATAAATTTAATTAATTAATTATAATTTAATAGATATATTGCAGTCTATATTACTCAATTAGATGGCAGCACTATTGAATAAAGCAGCTATAGCTAAGTTTTCGATGATGATTTTGTTTAACCTGAATAATCATATGCTAATTAGACTTCGCCATTCCTTTTACACTAGTTTTAAGATAAATGCTTACCTATTTTATTAAACATTTATTAACAAATGCAAATGCAAATTTAATGTGGTTAAAAAAATTTAATGTTAATTTAAAAGGTGTTTTCTACTTAATATTGTGATTCTGTTATATGTGTATACGTATTTATATTTATTGTAAATATTTAATAAAAAGTAACTAAAATAAACTTTTTTTCTTTTTTAACCAAGTAGGAATTGACTAAAAAACAATTTATATATATATATATATATATATATATATATATATATATATATAAAAATATATATATATATAATATATATATATATTTTTTTTTTTTTTGCGGATTTTGAATCAAATTTTTTTTGTTCCAAAAAAATTTGTTTCCCTAATATCAATAGATCAAATTTATTCCTAACGTGTTTTCTCTCTAGGTATCTCAAAATTCAGCTTCATATGACGAAGTTTGAATGCACACAATGGAATATATTTGTTACTGAAAAAATAAACTTTTCATTTTTTATCATATGCATGTATAACGCCAATACAGGCAAGAAATAAAGTAGAATATTAAGTATTTTTTCATGGATTTTATAACAATGGATAGTAAAAATGTTCACGCGAAATCCTTATAACTAAATATTAAATTAACTTTTAACATTATTAATTTCATATAAAAGTACTTTCATCGCAGAACTTGTAAGATTTTTCTCCATAAAAGATTTACTGCTTTTGATTTAAAATTTAGATTATCAAGGCTATGAAACGACTACGTATGCGACGTCCTATCTTAAGCTATGGATCCAGTGATCTTGAAACTTGTATATTTACTGATACTTAATCACTTCTTCCATTCTTATCTCAAAAGTTTCTGCAATAGGTAAGCGTTCTGATTCATGGGTTTAATTCAGTTTATCCTCACGTATTTCCTCAGACAGATCACTGAGCTATTTTAAAAGGTTTCTTATGTACTCTTCAGTAAAACCTCGATCAGAATTTCCCATGTTATATTATTCAAGAAAAAGGGTAAGAAACATGCGGCACATAGGGATCTGATTCACAGTCAAGGTTTCAATTTATAACGGATCAAAATTTCTTTTTCAACCCTTGGCTAAAGTAATGTTATTCAATTTCAATTATATATAGCATAAAACCTGGTGTATAACATGCATCGTCATTTAAAGGCACCTTTTCAAGCTGCAATTTTTAATTTTTAGTTATATTCCCTGCATTAAGCGCATCTCCTTTTCTATGAAAAAACCTGAAATGTAAGAAGTATGCAAAACTGTGATACTTCAAAGTCATTTTTTTCTAGATATTAATCCAAGCTTTACAACAACAAAAAAAATTTTATTTTAAGGCCGCCCCGTTTAAAAAGAATGTCATTTCTTTTTTAAAGAATGGGAAAATTTTTATTGGTGAAAGTCAATTTTTGTTCTGTTCTAATCTTTTTTTAACATAACCTCCTTTTTATACCCGGCGTATAACGCGCAACCATAAATTTTTCTATTACTTTTTGAGTTAAGAAAGTTTGAGAAGTTTTGACTTCAGTACATATGTACATTTTTTTTTAATCTTAATCTTAGAATAAAATGAATTCCAACATCCAATAATTTCACATCTTCAACCAAACCCCAAAACAAAATTTTTTTCCAAACCGCATGTAATTTTATTAGAAAACATATTTCACTGACAGAATCGATTTTTTGCCATTATTTTAATTAGGATCAGTTCTATTGTTTTTTTTGACTGAAATATTATCAAAGAAAATTATGTCCTAAAATTCTTAAATTAATTACAGTACGAGTAATTAACTACATTTCCTAGAATATTCATTTAACCTTTTTTAAAATTTTACAGTACTAAAAAAAGGGAAAAGCAAAAGAAATCCCCATCTGCTTATCATTCAGAATACTTAACATGCGAATACGATAAATTACGTTAAAAATTTGGCTTCACTCAGTAAAATACATTATTCAATAATCTCGGCATAACAGCATTATTAATGTACCATAATTGGGAAACAATGTTATTGTTTTATTTCCGTCTAGACAAAGCTATTAGATACTCGAAATGAATTCTCTGAATAAAAATCATCAGCTGTCTTAGAGATTCTGGAACTCTGTGTTTGAATCATAAATAATGCACTAATTTTTTGAAAGATAGAAATAAGTTTACAATGTAAGAATTTTAAAATATTTGAAGTTAGAAGCAAGCATTTTTATTTCAAATCAGATATGAGATTAATTTCAACATCATAGTTTAAAAATATATGTACAGAAAATAGTAAATATTTTCTTCCCATTGCTTAATTACACATGGGAGAAGATAGTGAAATTTTAGTAAAAATGTATAAATTAAAATATTAAAATAAAACTTTAACTGATCCTTTAAAATAAAAACTTTCTAACTGAAAAAAATAAGAATTTTTAACTTTCTTTTGTATCAAAAAAAGTGTTTTTTTGGAAACTTTTTAATTTAACTTTTTAAATTTAAAAAAATACTATATAAAAATATTTTGATGTCAACCTACTTAGGACAAAAAAGAAAATTTTTTTTAGTTAATTTTTTATCAAAAAATTTAATAATAAAAATATGTACAGAATATGCAAGAACAGAATATTAAGTGGTTTAAACTTTTTTTAAATGATCATTAAAGTTCGTGTCGAAATTCAAAAAAACTGAAATAAAATTTCAGCACCCAAAGAAAAAACGGAGGCCCTTTTAAATTTTTTGACAAACAAAATTAAAAAGGATTGTATATGTAGTTCTTTAAATACTTGTTTCGACAATTAATTTTTAATTAAAGTAATTTTTTATGGTCCCCCAAAAACAATCAATATTGAAATTTCACTTTAAAAAGCTTTAAAAAGTAAAAAAACCCTTTTTTAAAATTTTGACCCGTCGAAAAAAAGGGGAAAAAGACACGAAAAATTTTAAATATTTTGTGTAATTTTTGAAAACTAGTTTTAATCAAACAATCCTTTTATAATTTAAAATTTTCATTTTTATCCAAAAAAATTAGTCATTTAAAAGCTAAATTGAGCGCTTTAAAATGTATTTTATTAACGATTGAAAATTTAAACGCGATATATAGAGGGAGATTGTGTGAACCAATAGGAACAATTGAAAAATATCACTAACATTTTAATTTATAGTACTAATTCACCCGCGTGCACTTTAAAAATTTAATTTTTTTTTCGAAGTTATGGGCCTATAGAATTTAAATCGATTAAATAAATGGTTTATTTATTCCACAAACATAATTTATTAATCTTATATAATGTTAAGGGATATTTATCAACAACATAATCGAAAAAATAAAATTCAAAGAAAATAATTAAAAAATGAAACAAAATTTTTCGATTTCTCTAAGCATGGAAAATATTAAGATCTTTATTCACATATCTCTAATCTGAAAATATTCTAATCAAAATTGTGTAGCTCATACTCATTAACATAAAAAAAAAATTATATTTCCCCAAAATAACAAAACAAATAAAATAAGTATAAATTATAAAAATCCGAAAATTTATCTTTGTAGGTATCTTCATTATTTTTTCTTTATATCAAAACTTTTGAATGTAAAATTAAGTTATTAAAAAAAAAAAAGGTTAATTTTGTCACCCTTTTTTGTTCTATTGTTGTAATAAAGATATTTTCAAAAAGCCAAGGAGAATTAGTTTTTGATCGTTTTTAAAAACTATTTTTTTTCTAATGAAATTTCAGTTTTTTGCCCCCCAAACTGGTAATAATAACTTTAAACCCCAACTAAAATTTTTGATTTCAAAAATTTTATTTATATGTTTGTGAATTTAAGATAGTTATCTGGTCAAGAAAGATCAAAAAAGGGGATTAAATACCAAATTCTCTTGCTTTTTATATAAACCTTTCCCCCCTCTCCCGAAAACTTTTTTTCGAAAAGAAACTTTTAAATCCTGAAAAGCAAAATTTTCTTTTATGAACAAAAATATTTAAACATTTCTGTTTTTATCAAAAATAAGTATAGATACTTACTAAAAGAAACGAAAACAAAATTATTTTAGTAAATATTCAACTCTAAAACTTTGCAGGGAAACCTGTTTAATACAATCATTATTTAAAGAAATAATGACAGCATTTTTTTTAAGATTGCGCATGTTTTCTAAATGTCGTTCATTAATGTTAAACTTATCAACTTTTTTAAGGAATGCTTATAAATTCAGTTTGGATCATTACTAACATCAGTTTTTGTAAATTAACTATACAATTTTTTTTTTATCAGTAAGATTAAATTTGAAAATTCTTATTTTCTAAGAAGGAATGGTAAAAAATCGTATAAAGTACAAAATTATAAAACTATTTTTTTTTTAAATAAAATTTAAGTTAGTGTGCATTTAATTTTCGTAAATGTTTTTGAATGCATTATTAAACCAAGAGAAAGAAAAATGGTTTTTTTTTGTTTTAAATGTGTATAGTTATAAGGAAACGTTTAACATACTATAGAACATTTAACAATCAAGAAACATTAAAATAAAAGAAAATCACCATTATAAAGAAAAAAATTAGAATTATCGGAAAATTTGTATTATTATTAATTCATGCCTAAACGAAACAAGTGAAAAATGTACGATCTCTCTACAGAAAATTATAATTTTCACCTATTTAACTAAGAATAATAATTATAAAAAGAAAAGGAAATAAACGCCAGAAATTTTAGAATGTTAAAGAAAAGCATTTAATGAAAATACAAATGAAATTTATAGAGAGTTTAGAATTTTAATAAATACTTTTGAACAGAGAGAGATGAAATAGTTTACAAAAGTATTTTTTTCTGTTCAGCTATGTTTCCGTGAAATAATGTTGCAATATACAGCTGTAATATTCACATAATAATTGTTCTTGACAAATCTCAAAAATAATTTCAGCTTTAAAACATATATTTAATTTTGTTCAATGACTCTAGAGGAATATTTTCAGCAAGATAAATAAATTATGAAGTATAAATATAGCTGATCATCCGTTATATTTAATAATCTAATAATAATATAATCTAATATCCAAATAAAAATATTAATAATAATATTTATAATCTAATTATCCAAATGAGATAGGTTTCTTTTACACATAACTACATCCACTCCTACCTCTCATATATATAAACATTGAAAATAAAAATAAAACAAAGAAATAAATGCGTGAAAATTATTTTAAAATTCAAACACATAGATATGTGAAAGTAAATTAGAAGACAATGAAGCACAAGCAAGAAATGAGCCTTGCAAATCCAAAAGTAGTTTTAGACTTAGGACTACAAAAATAGGAAAACACAAGTTTGATTGTACCAAACTTTTCGCTTCGTGACATGGTAGATAAATATTAAAACATACTAATAGAAATCGATGCATATTCTCCAGAAACAGTTCTCTTAAACAGCTCCACTTCAAAGAACTCAGACAAAGTAGCAATGTCTAATCGCAGGCGATTCGAAAGCAGATTCCTATCACGATGACTCGTACGTTTTCTCGAAGGTTCCTAAAATCCTCACTGAAATTTCCAAAAGGGTCAATTCCAAAGATGTATCGATGGTTCCTTGGTAATATGTTTGTTCGCGAAATTTGTCGGGAAGAACGTTTTAGTCGCCAATCTGGTAACCTTGCTCACACCTTCTAGAGTTGTCATAATCTTATAAAAGTTCATCTGGGAAGCAAACTTTCCCTGTAAAATCCTTTTTCCCCTAATATATTGGCCCTGTTTAAAATTTTTAAAAAAAGAAAAGATTTGAATTAAATTAGCTATTGGGTTTCATGTAACTATTCCTATATTTCCAAATGAATTATAAGTAAAATGAAATGTTTGTTATGTGTCAGAACTTAAGAAAATATTTCGCTGACAGATATATAAGTACCTTGGTACATCTACTGTATTTGTAACTATAACAACTTGCACATGAATAAAAAAATTTTTAATGTGGGATTCTGCAAAAGTAGAAATTTTGTTTTGTGTCATTCATTGTAGATGGCACCACGAATTGATACATTATGCCTCGATTTCATATAGTGCTTTAGCAGATTACAAAATTATATCTGGTTAAAAAAAATAATAATAATTAATTTTTTTTCTTTGCTGGTGCATATGTTTTGAATTCTAAATTATTTCACGAATAGATAAATTTTTCTCTTTTTTGTGAGGTGGGATTTCAAGAGTATGTGTTAAATAAGGACTGCGCTCAAGGCCGTCTAGTGTAAGTCCTCTAATAAATTTTCTAATAATTTCATAAAGAAAATTCTTAGAGATAAGCGAAACAGAATCATCTCTAATGCTCTTTCCATAACTTCTTTCTTTTACTCTCTTCTGTCTCTCTAAATATTATTCCCTCGAGAAAAAAAAAATTGCCAAAATGCCAGAGCGATAAGGACATTTTTTCATGGCGCCATCTGTTGCAAAGAGAGAACACTAACTGCGACGTATCATTTTGAAAATAAATATTGATTCAGCTAAATTTCCAAATTGTGGGAGTTTATCTTCATGGTCAGCTGAAGTAACAACTTCGATGAATGGCGTAAACAAGAATTTTAATTAAATTTAATTAAACCTGAGGGAGATTCCAGGGATGAAAGTCCACCATTCTAGTATCTAACTCCAATCTGCCGTCCAAAGTATTCTTCAGATTTTGTCTATTTTTGGGAATAAAAAACATTAAAAATTTTATTATTGAATAATTAATTATCACAATTAATAAAACAAATTATTAAAAACAAACACTTAATTACATTTTACGTACTATATACATAGGATTACAATCGATCGAAAAAAATAAATAAAAGGCTTTTTAAGGGAGGGTTTCTGGCGCCCCACAAAAGAAGGGGTGGACCTGAGGAGCCTTCCCTCCCTCTGGTGTGCGCCACTTACTCCAATAGATCGAAAATTTGAATGAGAGAGATCCGAAACTGCATTTTCAAATCTT
>BMAV01027482.1:0-76007 GCA_019973955.1 Trichonephila inaurata madagascariensis | reverse complement strand
ACGTTTCAGCTCTCGACAGATTTAACGTGCATCGCTGCCCTACACGGTGGGTCTTTAGTGGTACTGGGCTGGAACTCGTGACAAGGCAAACCACGGTCCGATACCTATACCACTCAGCTACCGCGGCCACGTCTCGAATCCCGGAGAAGGCACATGGATATTTGTAATTGTACAGTGGTTTTGCGGCATGGGGGTACTCTAAATAGTCGAAAAGTACCGAATATTGTTATATATTGCCATCACTTGATATGACAACAGCAACCCTTTTGATGCATAATTGTCTCATACTAAAATTTCCAAGCAAGAGTTTACTTAATTATAATTAATACAGATATCTTCTAATTTTAGAATCCCCCCCTCCCTCTACTTCTGACATACCTGATTGGATAGTAAGAAAACTTAAAATATGTTGCAGCACAGACCCAGATATTCCCTCTACAAATATAAATATCAGTTTGGTAAGATTTTCTCACTGGAATAAGTCTGTATCACATAACATGGAATATCTTTTTTATCGGGAAAACTACAAATATCGGATTCTTTTGGATTCTCAAGTCATAGCACTGGTTAGCGCGTTTCCTGTACAGATAAAAGAAATCGTAAGTATCGGGTTTTACAGAAAGCGAATCGAGAATTTTTTTTTTTTTTTCCGAAGTGCTAATGTTCCAAGCAAAAACGCTTACGATACGGCAAGAAAAGCTAAGCGAGTGGTAGAAGTTTTCATTTCTCTCCAAAGCAATTGGGACTTTATCAACAGTAGGACAAATGTCGAAACGATATTCCATTTTGGGGTGGCATCAGAAATTGCTTTTACGGTTGCCGCAAGCTTTGGTGTAAGTCACGAAGAGATATTAGATTTATTCGAGATAACACGACAAAGCAACACTAAAACCATCGGTGGCGAATCCGTAGTTAATTTCAAGTTCTATCTGAATTTTAACACATAACGGGTTTTTAAAACATTCATAGTTTTTATATTTTTAAATATTTTTGGATAAAGAAAAAAAAGGGCAAACTTTATCTTATTATTTTTAAACATTCTTTGTTTCGAAGGCCTGGCTCTCATGGGCTGTTTCGCCACTGAGTTAGTTAGTATGTATTGTTACAAGTTTTATATTTCATTGTACTAATTGACAAGGTATTGATTTCCCTTTTTTTTAGAAGATATTTTTTTTTGTCTTAGATATGTTAAATAAGAAGAAAATCATAAAAATAACATTTTTTCCCCCGTGATTGTGAATAGTAATTGAAGCACCCTAAAGCAAAAAGGCGGGAAACAAGTTCTTGTCCAACGCACCTAATTAGGGTCATAAATCATTTCCATGGGGAGTGTACTTGAAATGAATCGAGCTACTTGTGCAGAGGAAATTAGAAAATTACTCAATATCAAATCCCTCCAGTTGCATTTTATCTTTCTCTACAACAAAGAAAAAGAAAAAGAAATTTCTTTACTTTTCTCCATATAAACTGCAAAATTCTAAAGAATTTGAAACGAATATTTACTCTCTCTACGTGTATATATATATATACCTTTACTTAACTTCCCAAGATCGGTAGAATGTTTCTTAACCATCGTTTTAGTCTCTCGGGGTGGGTTTATTTAAATTTTGTAAATACTTTCAACGCGGTTATAAATGGAGGAAAAATATAAGTTTAAAATGTTTTATTTCCGTTGTATTTCAATACCAAATAAATACTACATATAGCGCGCTCACACATACATGTAGATTTCATTCACAATCCATTCATTGTTGAACGACACAAAGAACAAGAATGCCATACCGAAAAAAAAAAGGAATTAGTCAGTTAATCAATCCATATATATTTACTACCTCAAATTAATTATTTGTTGATAGTCACTTATTTTTGTGATTTCTCTGTCTGTGACAGGATAATGGAGATAAGACTGCAAAAATTCATATTTATATACAATAGCTTATCTTCTTTTTTATTTTCTTCTAATAAATACCAATATTTAAATTTAGCTAAAACTAATTCATCATTTTATAGTGAACTTTTAAAAAAAAATTATACTGTGTATTAAAGTTCTCAACAATGATAAAAATAATGTAATCTCTGATTACTCTGCAAACTTTGCAGCTTCTCCTGGATGGCAGAAGAGTGTTGCAGCCCTGCGAACTTACGTCAATCATGTATTTTTGACGCCCAGTGGGAGGCACCTGAACTCTGACGATACGAAATTGTACTAGTAACTTCATTTTGCCGAGAGTACCCAAGTCAAACAGGTCATCTTGGGACCTTTAACATACTACATAATCAAACGACAGGGACGCTGCCGCTTTTGCAAGGCATTGTAACCTTGTTCACATACATGAGCGATCAAGGTCAGCGCCTAACAAACCACGCCCCCCCCCCCCCCAAACTAGACAACGCACACAACCACCCACATCACTCTAATAACTTTATCACTTAAGCGTGATGTGGATTGATGTGGTAGCCTAGTAATAAAGGTCAAAGACTCGTGATTGAAGTGTCATGAGTTCCAGTCCAGTGTCGCTGAAGACTCACCATGTAGAGGGTCTGCCGAGGCTCAAACGTCTTCCCTTTTGTGTGGAATGTAGAAGTGGGCGTTGCCAGCTCAGGTGTCGTACTCGTCACTTGACCGAGGTCACTCGACCTTAGTTCAAAGCTACGAAGCTAGTCACCAAAAGCCCTTGAAAGATTCAAAATGCGACATTAATTATCAATCAATTATAATAGCAACTCATAAATATTTAGCTTACAACTGTTTTCTGATAAAAAAAGGCTCAAAGGAATATATAGTCTTGATAGATCTAACATACATTAAACCTTCTACGTGGTGGATCTTCAGTGGCATCTCGTGAATCGAACCCAAGATTTAACAACGCCTGTCATTTCACGACCATGATCACTCGGCTACCGCAGTACCTCTTCTTTCATTTTAAATTGGACAAGTAACCAACGTTTAAAGCGAGACAGCCCACTTAATTACATGCGTAAAAATGGTTTTATTGATTTCAATGTGGACACATCTACACCTTTTAGCTGCATCACACCTATTGATTCTTTTAATCATTTTGAATTCCGGGAGGAATTATTGACCAGTACTCTCCCAAGCATAGAAGCCACATCCGGAATTACTCAGACAACTGGCACTTGAAGTAATAAATGACATACCTGATCAAGCCTTGATTATTTACACAGATGGTAGTCGCTCGGATACGGGTATAGAGCAGGGAGTAGTATTTTTAGTAACACACTCCTGGGAATGGTGTTAAAATCAACATCAGACATCCTAACCTCTGTTCCGTCTTTAGATCGGAACTCATTACTATTAGTGGTGATCTCGATCATGCTCTCAACTCTTATAAGGACAGCATCTGGACCCTGACAGACAGCAGAAGCTCCATCCAATATTTGAAGAACTGGCCAAAAATTATGGACAGTACTGGTCTAGATATTTTATCCAAATTAGTTAGGCTTGTGTGTGTGGTCAGAGGAAACAAGTATGTCTCTAGTGGATTCCATCACATGTGGGGGTGCCTGGGAACGAAGCTGCTGATGAGCTGGCTGGTAGGGGTTGTGATCTTTCTTACAGTTCCACTGTTTTAACCCATTCGGAAATTCCTTCCTTCCAAAGAAATAAAATGAATTTGACTTGGCGATACCCTCCTGCTCACCACTGTTACGCGGCTAAGAGTCCTGGCCTATCTATACAGTGCAGGAGTTCCAGGGCTCATCAGACGGCCTTGGTGCGCTTTAAAAGCTGTCATCTGCGTAGTATGTCTTTTGTGCAGGGAGGGGTAAAGTCTTTCTTTACCTGTCCCTGCTTCTCCTGCTCATCTTCTGGACTGCTGGGGCATTTCCCTGCCACAGTTGTAGGAAGAGCAAGACCTGGTGTGTGACACTATTACGCGGAAAGGTCAAATGGACTTGGTGTAGGCTTTCCTGCTCCAAGGTGATTGGAAACAACAACAAGTATCATTAATCAATACAAATTATTCCAATATCAAAAGTTTCCGAAGCTTCCCTTCCTCTCGTTCCTTCAATTAGAAAAATATTTTTTTGTGCCACATGAAGCTTTAAGGAGCAACGTTAGTAAAAAAATTGATCAAAAGTAATCCTCTTCTAAATATAAATTAGTAACACCTCATTAAATAGTTTTGTATCTTAACTGCTGCAGTTTTCTTAGTACGACTCTTTTACATTCACTAACAAAGAATTAAAAAGCACCGAGAAATTTCCCCAAGTTGTGATTAGAAATCGAAGTCAACATTTGATATTCATTACACCGCGGCATAATGAATCACGATATGAACCACCCTTCTGGGATATGAACTGCAGTGACGCGGGAGAGCATTATTAATTGCCAGCTCCATATTAAATGTCAACGCAATCCGGTTGGAGACTATTCGAGTAGAGAGCCACTTTATTGCGATCTCTCGCAAACATTATTAAAACCGATGCTTGTGTTTATTTATCGGAGGACTAAAACGCATAGAATAAGAATAACTATGGCCTAATAATCACGTCGCCAAAGTAGCCGTTGTGAACTCGTAATCGGTATTGTTTCTGCCGAGTTATAGATTGTACTCCCACGAAAGATCCACCGTATAAAGAGGTGTGTTGTCCGTCAAGGCTACTCAGACTCCTCTCTTGACGTGGTGTGTAACTTTGGAGAGCGAAAAGCCTGAGTCGGGGTCGGCCATGTCACTTGACAGCAGCTTGGAATGACAATGATTGTCACCGGTAGCCCTTTGTGTTGTATCAGTAAGTGAGTGTTTGTTTGTTAATGTACTACTCTAAAACAACACGAGAACTATTGCGTTGGACCACGTAATTTTAATCAGGCCAAGTGACGAGGATGATAGATTTACTGGCACCTCTCTTTAAACTACTACACAACGCCAACAGAAGGACTTTAAGCCTCGACAGATTAAACATGCATCGGCCCCTCTACAGGGTGGGTGTTCAAAGATACTGGGGCTCGAACTCATGACAAGTTTGTGACTATAACTACTACGCTAATACAACCTCTTTTGATGTATTAGAATGTAATGTTCATCAATAACTATTTAGCGCTATTCATAAGGATTCGTTTGAATAACTGTTCATTAAAGTCTCCTTTTGAATCTGCACGTGGGCTATTGGCAACGGATTTCAGAATTTTGAACCAGGGGTACTTAACTTTTTTTTCTCGACGGGCCATATATATATATATATATGAGGTATTTAACGCGGGCCGCAACATGGGTATAATGGGGCAAAAACACTATATAAGACCAAAGCAGCATTGGACTAACAAAATTGATCAAAATATTAAAATTCTCATTCTTGGCTTTTATTTAAATATACTTTACTAACCCTTCTATCAAACACACACACAAAATTTTTCTTTTATGCATTTTTTACTGAGTTATGGGATAATTTTGATTTCCTTTCATCCATGTCCTAGCCTCTAGTTTAGAATCTACTATTAAGAGAACAAATTGATAGGTTTGGTTGATTCATTGATAGAATATCCTGCTAAATTTTTAACACATTGTTCTTAAATAATTGAATTTCGTAGTGTAATGGGCCATAGCTGGACCAATCAGAAAAGGCCATCGGACCACATACGACCCGCAGGTTGAGTATCAATGTTCTGAGCTATGGTCAAGGACGACATCAAAACTGGCATATCGCGCTTCAAAGAACCATTCCTGAAGATACAGGCCATTATACAACGTTAAATGGTACACTTGTGAAAGAAAAATGAGCCAAGTCGAACAACTGACTTTGTTTTATTTTGGCAGGACATTGGTGTGCTCAGTTCAGAACACTAATATAGGTCAAAAAATCATTGTTATCGCATAGTTCTCACAATTTGTCCAACCCTTATTCTGGTACATGAGAAATGTAGCGACATATATATATCTCTTTATCTCGAGTTGTATCATTTTTTTGCGAACTATCTCTAGAGAACAATCTTGGATTGTATCCCATTCCAGATAAAAAGTTATATTTTCTTTTGTTTTCTCTTTTTTGGCAAATTTCCTACAAAATGTGAAACATTATTTCCACAAAGTTTATCTAACTCCTTCTTAATTATATTTTCTAGTTGATATTTTATTTGTTACGTAACAATTCGAAAAGTGAATTTCTTCGCATATTAGTGGTAAAAAAAAAATAGCAATAGCGCGACTATGAGACTATGCAAGAAATAGTTATAATACTTTACAAAAAAAAAGACTCATCAAGGAAGTAATAAGAGAAAAAATTGCATTTTATATTTTTAAAAAATCCTGAAGTGCCTGAAAATAATGACATGAGAAATACTTTAAATGGTTTGTAAATACATTGGAACTCAAATTTAAGAGAATTTTCAGAATTGATCGATTATATCTAGAACTACTGGACAGATTTTAATGAAAGGTGGTATGTTCATAGGGTCGATAAAACGCACGCACATATTAAAGGCAGAATGAAGCAAAAGAAATGGGTTAATAGGGGATGTGGTTTCCTCTTACAGATATACAAGCTTCGCATCGAAATTTTATACAGAGAATAAGATAATTTATGTGTTCCTGCGGCAATTAATTCCACATGTTTCAGCAGCTTTGTTTTCAGGCCTTGAATGGCTCTTGGAGGGGGTTGCGAATTAAAGTTGCTCTCCCCAGAGCGTCCCAGGCATTGTCTATATAAGGATGAGATCTGGACATCTGATTGGACAATCGTTTCGGCGAATATCCTCACTCTACAGAAATTCGTCTATTCGGGTGGGCATTGAGTCGATCGCGGTCGACTATTGGACCACCAAGACATATTGGGGTGATCACCTGAGAATTAGCAGTTAGTAAATATATACCGAAACATTCAAGATTGGCCGACAGTATCTAAGTATTCTATTGGTTATAACTAGGAGCAGTGGCGTAACGTACACCCCCGCTACTCCCACATCGTGGGGGGGGGAGCAAAGCCCATGTTACGTTATGGTTTTGAAATCTTTTGTAAGGTCCAGTGAGGCCCAAAACCCGACTTTGCCCTAATATTCTCCGTTACGCCACTGACTAGGAACACTAACTTTAGATTAACATGTTTTACTTTTTAATGTATTTTGAATTGTTTCGTAACAAATGCATTATTTCATATTATTATATTTGTGGCTATTATTATTATGTTTGTAACTTGCGTTTTGCTTTAAAAGCTGTCTTAAAAGTGTATTTTATTGTAGTTATGCACATATTCCGTATTTTTTATTAAGTTATATTAAATGTAGACCATTACCTTAGCTCATTACACCTACGCCACTAGGTGGACCGCAATACCATGAAAAAATTAGAAGTAGACCGTACACTGGAAAATTCTATTGTTGTTGTTGTTGCTCATGCCACCTATCTGACACAGTCAGATCAAGGCCCACGAAATTCATCGTGGCAATGGGCTAGATGTACGCTTGTCCTTGGCCTTAGCCTTGAGCACCATACAGGTGACAGTACGATTTAGCTCGGTGAAATTCCCGAAGGGACGATAGAACATTACGATAAATGGCGCCACCATATATATCCACTTCCACAATTTAGGCATGAAACTGAAGTGGAGGGAAATTTTCTCTAGTTCCCTGCACTCGTGATTCAGCCCACAAGACTTTAGGACCCACTGATTTAACGAGTACGTACTCCGTGTGAACTCGAGGGGTATTTGGCGGTGCGGGCATCGAACCTAGGCCTTCCGGTCCAGAGTCCGGCACTCTAACCACTAGGCTACCCACGGCCCTGGAAAAGTCTACCCACTCCTGGTCTACCAGATGAGCTTTATGTGGCCGTGTTTTGCCATCCATTAAAATAAAATCAAGACCGAAAGCACCCGTAAAAAGACGAATATAGTTGCTCCAAGACCTCATCCCTATACCTCACAGTAGTCACAGTTCTTCTTTCAAAGATGGAAAGGCATGCGGCCATCCATCGTGATGCCTGCCCAGACCACGAAGCCTCCGCTGACTTAATGGTTCATTTCTTGGACTTTGGATTGCAAGTGGTGGGTCTCTGATTCACTTCATATGAAAATACAGTTTGACAGTGGCGTAACGTTCACCTCCGCACCCCCCGCATTGTGAGGGAGCCCAGGGTTCAAGGGGGCCCAAACCCTGATTACCACCAAGTACCCACCCTTTGTAAATTCTAACTTGGAGCCCCAAAACCCGACTTCATAGGGGGGCCCAAATGTTCTCTTTTATGCCACTGCAGTGAAAACCATTGGTTAGACAGAATCATGAGGAAAACGGTCACCCATTGATCCATGCTCCAATCTCTATGATTTCTTAACTATTTTAAACGGACTCTGTCATCTATTAGCAGAAATGAGAGAGACAAAAACAACAGGTCTTCTTACAAACAGTCCTTTCTCATGAAGTCTTCTGGAAACGGTCATCTGGTTCTTGTGGTCGCGTATAACTTCAGAGAGAGCTGAGTAGCTGTAGCATGCCTGTTATGCGTTGTTATAATATACAAATGGCGATCTTCTCTGGTCGTCATGGCTCTTGGACGACCCTGTCCAGGTGTTTTCTCGACGGAACTGTTTCCATGTGTTCAACACAATGCTGGGCGTTAAACTGAATTCTGTACAAATCTGGATTTGGAATTGGCCTGCTTCTGGTCTTCCCACAGTTCGTCCCCTCATTCAATAATTTAAACATTGGGGGTTACTCGAAAAACACCTAAACAGTTGCTGAAAAAAAAACATCAAGAAATTCGATGAGGTGAGCTGATGAATGAAATGCGGATTTTGGTACGCAAACTTACATAAATCCTGTTTCTCAACAAGTCATACTCACACATAATAAGTATACGCTTATGTATTCGACGTACAATATTTCCATCTTTGTTTTGAAGCAGTATTTTTACACTTTATACAAATGTGTTCCTGAAATTCGACAAAATATGCAAATTCTCCTAATTTTGAACACTAGTGTAAATAATTGTATATTCAAGCAATTTATATATGACATATTTCTCATCTTGAACTCCTTTATTTCCGATTTCATATTAAAGTCTATCATAGCATTTTCAAAAAAATAATCATTTTTGTGTTGAGCAGAAGAGAGAGAGAGAGAATGACATATTTTCAACCAATCTTTTTATGTTGAGAAGAAAAGTATACTTTTAAAGAATTAATTAATGCATTCTTTAATTATATGACAAAGGTGACATTTAAGCTGATGATTCACTCTATTATGTTTTTTTCATTAAAAAAGGCGGTTAGAAAATAATGGGTGCCTAATATATATATATATAAGAGAAGGGGATAAAAACAGATATTATCAATCAATTAAAAAATTAAGACCACGAAAAACTGTTTTCAGATTAATTTTCCGATGAATTTGCGAACATGAAAAGAAATATGGCTTTGGTAAAAAACGTACAGAAAGGAAAATCTTTAACGAGCGATGGTACAAAGAAAAGAGAAGCAAAAAAGAAAAAGAAAAAAAGCTGTTAAAATCTGCGCTCAATTAAAACCTTCATCAAAGGCGCTGTAAAAACTGCCGAGATAGGGGGGCATTGGCAAATTAAGCAGGGTCGAACAATCATTTTTCATTGGCAATCCTGACCACTCCATTCAGACGATTGTTTAACTTTCCACGTGAAAGAAGAAGGAAACTTTAAACGACTTTTAATTAATGAACTTACAATAAAAAATATGAATAAAAGTTTTTTCTCTCTCTGTCAATACCTTCACTAAAGTGCGGGGGAGGAAAAAAACCCGGTTTATTTGTCGAAATTCGAGCAACGAAAATGTGGCATTTTTTTTGGTTTGAAACATCTGTTATAACTCGTACACACCTACACAAGTGAGAAAGAAAATGTAGATATATGCAAAAATCCCCATTACAATGGATTTTCTTTTTTAAAAAAATGACTTATTTGTATACGATGCTTTTGTTTCTTAAAACATTTTTGAAATATTTCAAAAAAAAAGTAAGAAAATTATTACAACCTATATTTTATAACACTAACACTATTTCTCACATACAATTATAAAAAGAATAAATGTCTGTGAGAAAGAATATTTTAACAGTTTAAGGAAGAAAGTTTATTTTTTATTGATTTCCCTCATGCATTGTTCAAAAAATATTTTTGACCAAATACAATCAGACTGAATATAATATAATAAAAGTAGATAACTTCATTATAAAAATCCTAGGAAATTTAAAATCTGTAAACAACTTAAATGATTACTGCTCTGTATGAATCTTCGTGTGTAACTTTATATCTTTTAAGTCTCAAAGTCCTACCGTTGGCTTAGTGTGGTAGTTTGAAGAGCTTGTACCAGCTCAAGTGCCGTCCTCGCCACTTGACCGAGGTTAAATATTACGAGGTCCGTAGTAAATATCTCTCGGGTTGCTTTATAGAGCTACGTAAATAAACTCTCTGTCTTCTCGTGTAATGCGAGTTAAATCTGTTGTTCACGTTGGTGTGATATGGAAGTTTGCAGAGGGGACTCTCAGATATATATATATATGTATAGTCTAATTCTCTACAAACAAGAGATAAACATCCATCAATCGCATTCGAAAAACACATAGACAGTAGGAAAATCATACAGTGAAAGACATGAGCAACCGAGATTAAAAACTATAAAATGGATGTTGCAGTATTATAAACATTGCTGACTTAGGACACCTAATATATAAGATAATTTAAATAAAAGTGGGGTCGAACATGTTTTTTGACCAGCCAACCTTCTCCCTTTAGGTGAATAATACTGAGAAAAAACCAATTGAAAGTAATGGACAGTAATATCTAAATCCATTACAAGATAGAGGTAACTTACCTAAAAATTGCTCTTAAAAATGCAGAGCCCGTGCTAAATCTGAGTGCAGTGAATAAGTTATTGCCAGATTCTGGACTCTAATGTAGGTAGTTATATCAGATGATGTACCCGTCACATGACAGTGGTTTAAATATACGAGGTCTACCCCCAATAGACATCGTGTGTTGCTTCTTAATATGACGTTTAAAAACAAAAAATCAATTTTTATATTAAAAAAAAATGTGTGTGAGTTTTCTCAAATAAAATTTTCATATTTATTACATTTCAGTATAATGAGTTTCAAAAAGAATCTCTACAAAAAAAAATATTCGAATATCAATGATGTTGTCAATGCCATGCAGAATAAGTAAAGAATTGTTAAGGAATTGTAAATAAATATATAATTTATAAAAAAAAATATTTGGTTTTTTTCTTATAAAAAACTTCATACATACACAAAAGAATGCGCTCCTAAAAGGACCCTTTAAAAATAATTGAAGAGAAAACAACCAAAAATTGCAATGGCATCAGAAAATATTCAAGTCCTCATATTATCCCGAAATAAAAAAGTTAACTTCGAAGGGAATTCTATGCATTTGCTCACAGCAAGAGATCGCCCAAGGAGTTCTGGCATTGAAAGGGAACGAACCTCCAGTCTGTCGTCTCAAGAACCCTCATTCTTTACCCATCTTCTCGAGAGGCTCATTTATATGAAGTTTCATGGGAGAATGGCCTAGACACAGAGCTTTCAGCCTCAAAACCGAGCTACTAAATTAGACGTAATTATGAAGACTCTGGATCAATGCTCTTCTCGCTAAATAATGAAATCTTCGACGAAGATCTCTATATTATTGTCCCCTTGTGATTCTCTCAAGCGAACATTATGTTTTGAATTCTTAACTTAAAACGTTTCATGTGAACTTGATCTACAATGAGTAACATACAGCGTAAAATAAGTCTTCGTGCTAACTCAGCGTTTCTCAAACTGTAGAAGCAACTCTACGAGGAGGGTGCGAGCATATTGAAAAGTCAAAAACAAAATTTTATTTAATTAAATTTGTTTGTGAACTTTCAGTAAATTAATAAATACATTCTGACACACATAATGAAAAATAAAATACACATTTACTCTGATATATTACACTTATAAATGTATCAGTGCTACACAATGTATTTTATAATTAATTTTACAGTACAAAGTTAAAAGCAAGTTTAATAATTACCAGTAACCCCCATGGGCTTGTCATATATAAAATTATATACAAAGATTAACACTTATATGGACAATTTGTACTATTTATAATTAATTCCTTCAACTGCCGATTAAAAGTTAAGCGATTCGCTTCCCAATGCCAACCGTTTTCCACGTAGGCGCGCGCGTATGCGATGTATTTGGGGTGGGGTGTAAGGAATAAAGAAGCAAATAATCTGAAATAAGTAAATATTTCACAAACACTGTCAAGGTCCTTTCTTTGCATTCGAAAGCCTTCGGAATGATTTTACGGATAGCAGTGCACAGAAAAGATCGTACTTTGGAAAGACGTACATATATATCCGGGGAAATTAATGCTTTGGATGAGCGAAAAGTTGATATACGCCACTGATACTTAAGATGTTAAAGTCGTATTGTAGCTTTAACGTCAAAGTGTAGTATTATTGAATTCAATACATTTTTTTTGTATGAGGGGGGTGCGATGAAAATTATGATTGAATATTGGGTAGCGAACATTGAAACTTTAAGAAGCACTCTGCTAACTGATTGGTTGCTAATCAAGGGCAGTAGCGTACAAAGGAATTTTTCAAGAAGGATGGTCCAAGGTTGGAAGTCCCCCAATCTCGAATCATGCTCCAATGCACCGCTCAACATATTCCTTTGATTTTCTCAATTTTTGGGAACAAAAAGACAATAAAAACTAATTATTAAATAAACAATTAGCATTAGTTAATAAAATTAATTATTAATTACGAATACTTAATTAAATTTTACGTGCTATATACATAGGATTGTAATCAATCGAGAGAAAAAATCAAGGGCTTTGGGGAGGGGTCCGGACCCGTGGCCTGCCCCCCCCCGCCTTTTGTGTGCGCCACGAATCAAAGGTCATTCATGAAGAGTCTTGTGATTTTGAAAAACTGTCAAATGACGAGGTAGTCTTTTCAGTTGCCCCAATCGACTCTCCCAATTTCCTCGCCTAGCCTTGAGCATATCTAGTATGCATCAGCCCCACCACACGACATATCTTCAGAGGTGTTGGGATTCGAACCCAAGACTTGACAGAAACAACGTCAGCCACGAGTTTGCGACAATAACAGCTAGATTACAGTGGGGGCAAATACTGCTGCTAAATAATACTCAATATGAAGTACAATACTTGTTAACCCTCTCCCCTGGGGCTACGGTAGGCTATTGTTTATGGTCATGGATTCGTGACTGGCCTGTCATGAGTTCAAGCGTAGTGTTACTGAATGAGTGAGTGAGTGAGTGAGTGAATGAATGAATATTAACGTCACACTGTTCAACTACACGAGGGCTTTTGGCGACGGACCTCGTCATTTTGAACCATGGTCAAGTGATGAGGTAGACACCTGAGCTGCAACCCCCCTCTCCTAACTACCACACCACACCAAAGGGACGATGTTTCAGCTCTTGACCGATTTAAAGTGCATCGCTTCCGTACTCGGCGGGTCTTTAAGGGTACTGGGCTCAAACTCGTAACGCGCCAGCCACGATCCGATACTTTGAGCACTAGGCTACCACGGCCACTACTGAAAGCCCGTTGTGTATAGAGGCTCAATGCCCTTCTGTTGGCGTGTTGTTGAATTTCGGAGAGGAGAGACTGAGTGAGTAAGTGAATATTAACGTCGAACTGTTCAGCTACACGAGGGCTTTTGGCGGTGGACTGCGTAATTTTGAATCATGGTCAAGTGACGTGGATGACACCTGATCTGGCACTCCCTTCTCCTAACTATCACACCACACCAATGGGAGGACGTTTCAGCTCTCGATAGATTTAGCGTGCATCGCTGCCCTACACGGCGGGTCTTTAGTGGTACTGGGCGTGAACTCGTGACAAAGCTAGCCACGATCCGTTACCTATACCACTCGGCTACCGTGGCCACGGGAGAGAAAAGACACAGCTCAAGTATCATCCTCGTCACTTGACCTTTAAAAAATTACGAGGTCCATCGCCAGTAACCTTCAAATTGCTGTGTAATGCCCTTTAATTGCACACATAAATTCTCTCCTCCACACACAAGAGCTTCACAAAAATATTTATGGAAAATTTTGTAAGGACGTTTTAACATCGCTAAAATTATCTTCGCCTTTTCATTCGAAACCAATCAGATCACTAATTTACAAGAATAAATCAATACGAAGAGTTTTTGATAACTTCTTTAGGCACGTTTTCCTGAAGAATGAACTTCAATGAACGTCAGGTCCGGGTGTGTAATCAAATACTACAGAATCATTTGGGTTTCATTAGTCATGTATTGTAAAAATTTATGCAACGAAATGTAGAGCAGAAAATGTACAAATGATTCTATTGGTTGCTATTTATATTTCAACAAATCAAAGTGTAGAGAAAATTATAGAATTCATTCACAAAAATTTAGTTGCCTACACTGAAGCCGGATCGCCTATTCTGAACAAACTACCTACGATTTTAAGTGAGGATTTTAATGCAGATTTTTCAAAAGACAAATCAAAACCTTTAGTTGATTTTTAAAATTAAAATTCGATTTAATTATATCAAATGATCCAAATGAAAGTACGGAACAACACTTGACGGAGTTTTTTTAGATATTTAAATAATTTTGAATCTAAAAATTTATAACCTTTTTCAGGTACCATAAACCTATTGTTTCCTTCTTAGAATACAATTTATTCACAACTATGTATATTTCGCAAAAAATATTACTTTTATGAGTACAGACATATGAATAAATAATTTTATATGTGTGACAATACTAATATCCCTTTGTTTTTTTTTCACCGAACTAATCCCTGAAGTAACATTACAAAATTTGAAATTTTCACTTCCATCGTGTGGTCATAAGCACACACACACTTTTTCTTTTTTTTTTGAAAGAATTAATTCAGTGTGTAAATATTTATTTTAATGCGCTTCTGGAACTTTTAAAACTTTTTCTTTATAATCCATTTCTTCCTCGAGACATCGAGCATGCTTATAAATATTGACAATAAAGTTATTTTCTTTAAAAAAAATCCCAATACAATTTTTTTACAAAAAACATACAAAAATCTCGATACAGAAATTTTTTCCTTTTCTATAGCACAATGTCTGCTTCGAAATTACGATGAAAGCTTTTCCTACCCATGAAAGACCAAAAGGCTGCTTTCTAATGAAAACGACCAGAGCGTCGTCTTTTAAAGAAAATGACTTCTCATTTCCATTCAACGAAACTTGAAACAGTCAATTTTAGAGAATATGCAAATGTTTCACTCAATGCGAATAGGAAAAACTTCAAAAAGTTGGTTCCCATACAGCTGCATGAGGGGATTGGGGTCCCAATTCCCATTCCTGTTTTATCACATCACTTTAAATGTTTTTTCTTTGTTAAATCCTCCTTGTGTACCTCAGGACTTAATGCTTCCTCACGGTACGTTGATCTCACTCCCTTTTCAAAACTCGATTTGTAAATTGATTCGGGCTGGGGATTGTAACTATTCCGGCGCAAGTATTGAAATTAAATTCGTAGATGAAAGTAGGAATCATATTTCGAACTACAATAATACAAACGGAGTGGCTGAATAGAAATTATTCGGTGTTTGTGAAAGATTTATTTATGTATGTAAATTCTAAAAGGAAAATCGAATGAACTTTAAATTTCTTTCTTGCAAAATGGGATTTAAAATGTATTGTAAAAACAAGTCGTGATAAAGACTACAAAAATTTCATGGACTGCCAAATTCTCGTCTTCATCCCTCTCAGAGATAATTAAATTCTTAAGGCCAAATTTCGGAACTCAATAAATTTATTCAAAGATATACAGTGTTCT
Source organism: Trichonephila inaurata madagascariensis (assembly GCA_019973955.1). Lineage (NCBI taxonomy): Eukaryota > Metazoa > Arthropoda > Arachnida > Araneae > Nephilidae > Trichonephila > Trichonephila inaurata. The sequence continues at coordinate 60,215 of BMAV01027482.1, read as the reverse complement.
TTCAGATTCTAAGATTTGGATTTTTTTTGATGTTTTATTTTTGTTCTTCCTTTAATTTTGTGCTGAAGCTTAAAGCGGCACGACGATGTCGTCCAACATTTATTACTTTAAAAAATGTTATTTTATTATTTCGAGACACAGTATGCATATTTGAAACCGATCGATCCAATAATATGTTTTGTTCCCTGGATCCATTTCACAGTGAGGTAGAATCACGTACATTTTCTTAGATATTCTCTTACCCCAAACACACATTAATGGACCCTTCCCCTTATTCCTTCATATTTATTGTTGCTGCTTGGGAAAACAGCCGATGACTCCAATTGATTAAATAATAAATTTATTTAAAGACAAAGACACAAACAAATACACGAAGAAAGATCAAACGTATATATACGAAGAAATTTTAAAGCAGATTACTTACTGTAAAGGAAAACGCTCTAGTTATAAACAAGCCTTACAGCACTTCAGAAATGGTTCTCTAGAGCAGTTGGTTCCACTAGCAGTGGAACTCAGGCAAATTAAGTCTCATTGTCTTATTGCAGACAAGGACCGATTCTAGAGATTTCTCTATGTGTTCTTGGCGATATTTTTCTCCAAATTTGTCACTAGGGCGATAAAATCACCATTCTGGTAAACCTGCTCAAGTCTTTTAGAGTTGACATAATTTTATTAAGGTATCCGACTACGTTCGGAACCGTGATTTTAAAAAAGCGCATAAATGGATAATTTTCATGATATTTTGTGTCACTTAGATTAGAATACATGTATAAAATTGTTTTAAGGACATTTTGACAAAAAAATTATTTAAATACACTATTTCGGCAAAGTAAAACCCTTTTTCAAAATGGTCTCCTTTTGTGAAAAATGCTTTGATTACAAAAATATTTTGTCTGTATATAGCCCAGACTTCTGTACACAAGCTCAACTGTGAATTTTGAAAAATTCACATTCTTTTCAGAGTTACAACCCATTGAAATAATTATTGGCGATTTTTTCTTAAAATAAGAATAAACCCACTTCTCAGTTATATATTTCAAAAATTCTGGTTGAGCCTCTATACAGAGGTCTGAGCTATATACAGGCAGAATATATTATTATAATAGAACCATTTTTCACAAAAGGAGAATATTTTGAAAATGGGTCATTCTATGTTCATTTTTTGTCAAAATATTGTACTTAAACAATTTTTTATTGTAATACTATTCTAAAAACAATTTTATATACATTTTCTAATCTAAGTATATCATAAATATTATCCATTTACGCGCTTTTGCAAAATTACGTTTCCGAACGTAATCGGATACCTTAAAGTTATGCTGGGAAGAGTATTTTCTCTGTAAAACTCTTTTTCTCACAAGCTGAGTATCATTGTAGAGAAAGCAACCTATTGGTGTGTTTCAGTTTGTATGAATGACTGAATATTAACGTCGCACTGTTCAGCTACACGAAGGCTTTTGCCGACGGATCTCGTAATTTTGAACCACGGTCAAGTGACAAGGACGACACCTGAGCTGCACCCCCTCTCCTAACTACCGCACCACACCAGCGGGAGGACGTTTCAGCTTTCGACATATTTAACGTGCATCGCTTCCCTACATGGCGGGTCTTTAGTGGTACTGGGTTCGAACTCGTGACAAGCTAGCCATGATCCGATACCTTGACCACTGGGCTATCGCAGCCTGCAACCTGTTGGTATGTTTCAGTTTATGTCAAAATATAGTAGCGAGTTTAATAGTGATGAAAAAACAATGAATAGAAACACGATGCACACAAAATAAACGAATGATTTTTAGAATAAAATGCAAGAAATGGATGTAAAAACTATAATGCCTGAATGATGAAAAAAAAATATATTTAATAATGCAAAATTTAAAAAAGTGCAATTTTTACATTAATAGACTTAAATTTTACTTAAATAGACTATTTTCCTTAAGGCTATCTTCGGCTAATGTTAAAGAATAGGAACCAAATTCGGAATATTTTTCAGATATAAAAGTACTCAAACATTAATATTTTATTCTGGCTACACTATCCTGTACAGAATCATTTATTTTATCATACTACTCATTTTTATTCAAGTTTATACATTTTTCTTTTATAAAATGTGTTTTGCCATTTTTTTCCCTATACCGTAATGTTAAATGAGCTATCCCTTCACATATTAAAAGAAAAAACTAATTACTTATGAAATATTTTGAAATTTTTAAAACACTGTATTATAAACAAATGCATGAGTTACAATTTCACAATTTTTTTATAAAAATTGAGGCATTTTTTCTGTCTGAGAATGTGCTCCTCGTCAAGTTCACACTCTGGTACATATGGCGAAAACAGCCTCAAACGAGAATCTTTCATTGATTGTGACAGAGATAAAAGTGTTGATCGTTAACATTTAATTTTGAAGCAATACGAGGAAGAAGTCAATCGTCACAAGTGCTTCGAATTGTGACATCTCAATGAATAATCAAAAAACATTTATTCAAACCAATTATGTATCCTTTTACCTTTAAGGAGTCTCAGGGGTGTTAAATTTCTCTAGAGGTCTGAAAATATAAACAGTTTTCAAACAGGGATAATTCTTTTAAATTTAAATTAAATAATTCGAATCTTCCACACATTATTTATAAAGGAATGGAGCTTCAGAAAAGTATAAAATGTTTAAAATATAATCATAATTTTAAAAATTATAAGCATATGAAAATAAGAAACTTTTCTATAAGAAATATTTATTAAGTTTTACGTCGCGCATGCTATTTTCTGAAATAGTAGCTTTAATTACTAGCTATAAGTTGATTTATTAAGATGAATGTATTTTTATTACACTGTAGCTACTTTTATATAAATAGAATAATAACTTACATATTTTAATAAATAAAAAAATATATTTTTAAAAAATATTTAAAAAATTGCATTATTTTACAAATATTTTGAAATACAGAAGATATATAATACTAAAATTAGGTAGGGTTTATAGAGTATGATGCATTTTATAATTCTATAAAGTTTTATACATCAGAGGCTACTATTTTAGAAAATAGCGTGCGCAACGCAAAAAATACTTAATATTTTTTATAGAATTTTCATGTGCTTATGTGTGTGTGGGATTTTTAAAATTATTATATTTTAAACATTTTATACTTTTCCGAAGCCCCATTTTTTTATAAATAATGTGTAAAAGATTCGAATCATTAAATTTAAATTTAAAAGAATTATACCTGTTTGAAAATCGTTTATATATTTTCAGACCTCTAGAGAAATTTGACATCCCTGAGACCCCAGGGAAGATTCTCTAGTACCTTTAATAAAAGTATAACCCCAAGCGCACCACATAATTAGCATGTATTCAAGCATCATCACATTTGATGGCTTACGTTCTATTCGACAGCACCTAAGTAAACTTTGAGGGATCATTCAGAGGATCAGAAAGTGTTGTGTGTTCTCTTCCAACGCGGTTCGTGGCTAATGGTTGCCACTTCTTTCCTCTTCAGCAGATCGAAAGCCATAAAAATGGTCATAAAGGGCCGCTTGTCTGGACGCGGAAGTGTTGACCTCAGCGACCGAGAGACATATTTTCCAGCCTTTACAACCCCAACTGAACGTCTTTTCCTCTGCCCCCATCGCTCTATCCCTCGGTTTTTTTATGGGCTTAGGGCTCTTACGCATTCTGGAAATATCCCCATGCACGGATATACGAGCAGAGAACGAAACAAAACTTATTCTCAAAAATGCTAATGTAATTTTTAAAAATTTCTATGCAGTATAGTCCGAAAATATTCGAGAGTTTAGTGGGTTAAGGAAAATGTGAGGAATTTATTAATTTTATATATTTTACTAGCATTATGTTTATTTTGCAAACGTTTCTCATATGTATAAAATTCCTGTAAAACATGAAAAACCCTGTATAAAACATGTAAAAAAACATGTGACCCTGTAAAACATGTAAAATAGTGCATATCTGAAGTAATCTTCAATAAAACACGTAACATATATATATAAAAAAAATAAATAAGTCAATTCCTACTTAGAACAACAAAGAAAAAATTTATTTTATCTACTTCTTATTAAATAGTTACTATTAATATAAATATGTATATACATATGACAAAATCACAACGTAATTAATTTTTCAATTGAATACTTTAAAACGTGAGAAAAAAACCTTTTCAAGTTTTGACACAAGTCGCCAAAAGGGTCACTAAGCCGTCAAAAATGATGCCAACGTGGCTCTGTATTTGTAATTCTTTAAATAATTAGTTTTAATTAATTTGTATTAATTATAATTAAATTATTGTATTGTCCTCCAAAATAATCATGTATATTAAATTTCAGCTCAATTGAGTTCTTTAAAATGCATTTTATTAACGATTGAAAATTCCACCAAGATAAATAAATAAATAAAAATATTGAGAGTGTGAGCTAATAGTAGGAATATTGAAAAAGGATTTTTTTGTCTAGTGGATTTTACGATTTTATATGTCGATAGTACTACTAATAGTTATAGATAGTAAAATGTCCTCAGAGCTAATCTAATAAATGAAGGAATTCATTAAAAAATATAACCGTGAATAATATAATAAATAAACGCGATTCTCAGTGTGTTTTCTATTATCTCAATGCCGTATTTTTATTAGCTTTAGTTACTAATTTTGAAAAATACAGAATTGTCGATACTTATTTGTAATAGAAGCCATGTATTGGCGACTATTTTCTGAGTTGCCGCCAACACAAACATTGGTTATATTATCAGTTAATAGGTTAATAAAGCTAAAATCAAAACACATCTTATGTTGATACCATGACAAAAAGTAAATTTGTTGTCCCAAACAATAAGTAAAGCATATGGCTTCCATGAACGGAACCATATATCCTAAGAATCTATATCATACGAAGACCAATAGTTCACAGACAATCAACGACATAACACTTCCAGCGGCACTTCCAGCCTACTTTCATTCCTATAGCTTGACCGTTGGTTAAAAAAAAACGACCATGTTGAAAATACTTCTATTGAGAAAAAGCTTATTTTGTCTTCGTTCATCGGCAATTTCCATACATTCAATATTGTAACAAAATGGTAGCAAAACTTTTCTAATAATAGAAAGAAAATGACACTAAAATTGTCCTTTTTCAATTCCTACTATTAGCTCACACTCTATTTATCTTGGTGGAATTTTCAATCGTTAATAAAATACATTTAAAAGCACACAATTGAGTTGAAATTTTATACACGATTGCTTTGGATGACAATACAGTAATTTAATTATAATTAATAAAAATTAATTAATTACAACTAATTATTTAAAGAATTACAAACACAGCCACGTTGGCATCCTTTTTTGGCGACTTGTGTCAAAACTTGAAAAGGTTTTTTCTTACGTTTTAAAGCATTCAGCTGAACTGAAATTTTATATGCACGATTGTTTTGGATGACAATACGATACTTTAATGATAACCACTTAATATTGTGATTCTGTCATATGTATATACATATTTATATTAATTGTAAGTATTTAATAAAAAGTAGCTAAAATAAAATTTTTCTTTGTTAATCTAAGTAGTAATTGACTTAAATTTTTTTCATATTGCTTGTTTGAAATTAATACTTCTTATTTATAATATAAGCAACCGGAATAAGCCAGAATTTAGCTATCAGTAGTCCCTATTATCACTAAATACCGAATCTTCCCTAATTTCCTTTGACTGGGCTATAAGTGGATTCTTGGATTGATATTACATAATTTAATTGGTGATGTAAAAAATGATTAAAGATGATTAAAAAATCCTTCGAAAAGAAATGCTCTAATTATTATAGTTAATAAGGTTTATCCAATATTTCTATGATCCCTATAATTAAATTTCCAACGAATTAAAGATATTCAAGCCCTGATTTAACCTTAGGATTGATAGAATAATGGGGATAGCCGTACATTACATGGAAACCCATTTTAGGAAGGAAAGTGGCAGGGTATGGACAATAACGTAGTGACCCCCGTTTAATAAAATTTCTAGTTGACGCGAGTTGGATCACACAGCTTTAGTAAAATTACTTTTTTTGCTTACAATTTTTAATCGTGAGTTGACGCATTTAGCTATTGTAATAAAAGGGAAGTAACTTTAAAACATATAGTTATTAGATACTCTTTGAAGTGTTGAGATATCTACATAAGCCAGTAACAGCCTCCGGACAGTGGGGATCATTTTTGTCTTGTAGCTACGAACCGAGAGTCGCGGGCTCTATTCACCTCATTGGTGACCTTGATTGAACTGAGAAAAGTGCAACCTTCTGATCTGTCGTGGCGCCATTTACTCTCAAAAAGAGCAATCAAAAGTCGACAGACTCACTTGACACAGCAACCAAAAAATTGTCAGACTCATTTGACGCAACCGCAACAACTCACACGCTCGACATAACAATTATAGGGTTCATTCACCTAACCACCGACTCATAAGTGGGGGAGTACTGTAGCGAACATATCTACATAAGCCATTAACAGCCTCCGGACAATGGTGATCCCTTTTGCTTAGTTGTCATGTTACTTGATTACGAATCCATAGGTCGCGGGTTCGGATATGCGCCACTTCAGTAGTATCTTAGTTGAATGCGCTCTTTTCGTCTGATCTCGTAACTGTCTCATCCCTCCTTCAATTGCTGATTGGAAAGAACATGGAATTGCCCACGATACCCTCAGACTCAGTCTCAAACACCATTCGTGCTTCCAGGACAAGACCTAGTCTGATTTACGCCCATTCTGGGCCCACTTGTCGAAAGTCAAGAAAACGGGCCGTAAATCGGCGTGTCACTCCGACGTCTAGTACACAATTCCTGACATTTCCATTTCACAATCCCTGACCATTCTTTCCACACATGTGTACCATGGTCATGTGTTACATAGAATAAATGAATGGCCTTTGCAGCTGACACTTATACGCCTTTCTATCGCCCGCTTTGAAAGAAGAGATAGTGTACGCATTTTCTCTTGGGGTGCCGGGTAACAAAAGAGAAGTAGCAGACAGCTGGATAACTAAGAAGCAGCGTTACACCACATTAAGGCAGGGGTGTCCAACCCAAATGATCTTGCGGGCCAATTTGGAAAAACATTATAATCTCACGGGCTGCACATAAAAATATATGTACCTTTATATCAGATTTGGAAACAAAAAAAAACATTTATTGGAGTAAAAATTTAAAACAATGAATTATTGTTTTCATTATTTTTCTTGCATACAGACATAGATAATGTAATAATGTTTCTATATTATAATAATGAATGATCAAATAATTTTTAACATTACAGTTGCTATTTTCTTGAAAATTACGGTGTTCGTTTTGAATTGATCTTTCGTGACTCATTGTTGAAATTTGATAGTGCTGTCGTTCGCGCGCAAACGATAAAGTATACACACATTGTCCTTTATCTTAACCCTCCTGAATATATTTTTTTTAAATTTTAAAAAGCATCTCTGACTGCCTATTGCTTTTTGGGCACTCCAAACAGAAAAGGAGGAGGAGAAATGAAAGTCGCTCACACAGAGAATCATGTACCATCTATAGTAAAGGATATCCATAATGCATTTCGGATTTTACTTAAAAAGTAATTTACTATAGAAAAATCAAATGTAACTGCTTGATAAAATATAAATCTATTTTAATCTAAAGGACATTTTTATCATCAAAAGGATTTATTTTAAAACAAGAACAGGTAATAGGCAAATACATTGTAGATTTATATACATATATATATTTATAAATTCCCCCTCAAATAAATTTCAAAATGAAAAAACTTTAAAAATTTGATATTTAAAATTTAAAAAAAAAATCGTGGGCCACAGCTTACATACTGGCGGGCTACATGCGGCCCACGGGCCGAGTGTTGGACACCCTTGCATTAAGGTATCCGACTATCCTAAAATTGTGAATTATGTCAAAAATTGACAAATTTTTTGTGACTATTTTTTATAAGTCATCTTATTATCTTTTAAGAATATCAAGTTTATTATTTAACTCATATTATTTAACTACTCGTATGTGAAAAGAATGGTGTGCTATTGTGAGGGAAAAAATTCCAGGAATTGTGTCCGATGTTGGAGTAACATGTCAATTTATGGCCCGTTCCTATGACTTTCAGTATATGGATTCCGAATAGGTGAGAGTCAGGCTGGTTTTTGTCCCGAAAGAATCAATGGGACAGAGTCTGAGGGTGTTGTGAGTAAGTCCATGTTCTTTTCATTCAGGAATCGGAGGGAATTTAAGGGACGTAAGACCGTCCTGCCGGGAAGTTTAAAAAAGACAGTTTGAGAAGTTATGAGATCAGCGAGGGAGGACAAAAAAAAAGATAGTGAACTTTTGTTTGACTTTTCACGGATTTTAGATGTTATGAGATCTGGCGAAAAGGGCCTATACAACGACGATTCTACAAAGAATCCATCCAACTGCTACGTGTGAATTCAAAAACGCATCGTTAAAATTTAAAATTGTAAATGAAAGAATTTTACTTAAGTCGTGTGATCCATCTTGCTACTGAAAATTTTATTAAACCTGGGGTTACTGCGTTATACCGTCAAATGATACAAATAGAATAATATTTAGGAAGAAATAATTCACCAGCTCTATGTATCACCACCGTAATGGAACAAACCGGCGTTAATTCGTATTTGAATTCTCTGGTGCAACACGATGTCAAGTTGTTTCAGCGCACACCTGTCGTATTATTAGAAGACAGAATAAGCGCATCTTAATTGCGACCCAGTGATGAATCAGTTGGCAATAGAAGTTTTATAAAATCTAACATATATTTTGTTAAAATTTATGGCAAGTGCTGTAGCAAGATTTCCACCGAATGCCTGACATCCAATCCGGCACGCAAAATATACATAAATGGGTTTGCATTACGGCAAATTGCAGCAACGCAGAGAGGTTTATCGCCGCTCCTTCAAAGAGCATCCCATTCATAAATTCATGTAAGTAATGGTTGGCTGTCTGAAGAGAAGCCCGAAAACGCTCTGGTAAATTTATTCAGTGCAAAGAACTGGCTGTAAATAACCCGGAGAAGAAATTGGGGTTTGAATCCTCGAATTCGTCCGACGCCGGTTGCTTCTTTGAATAATGAAAGAAGGTGGTTTACTCCGATCTCTGCATTTCGGAGAGTTTTTGTTTTCGCCTACATAAATATTTAAATAAGCATTTTTATTTTCTAGCACTTTGGATGATAGCTTGGGTCGTCAAGGTGATTCAGTGAGGACGTCACTCGTCTGTAGATCGTGATTCGAATTTTTTAATAGATTTTAGAAATAAATTCCCTGAATTTGTTTGGCATATCGTGTATCACAGAGTGTGCAGTATTATGTACATACACGTAGTATTGTATTTTTGTGAAATCGTGTACGATATTTTGTTTCGCCTTTTTTATTAGAGCGAAGAATAACAATCACGAAGCTGTAACAAAATAGACAGTTTTCTAACAATGAAGCTTATTTTTATTTGAGAATTATCCACATCTGCTATTTATGCTCACCACACAACGGTCCTCATAATTTTGAACCGTGATTGAACACACGCGCTATCATTCTAAGCTATACATGTACAACATGGCAACTAAAAACATTTCGGTCGAAACAGATGTAACCATTTAACAGTTTCTTTCTTCAACCATTTTATGCTTAAAAATAAGCATATTTTTTGTGAACATATTTAAGATGAAATTAATTATATAAACTCAAATCAGCAGTCAGAAATGTTATGAATATTGAATTTAAAGAATTGTGCTAATTTTTTATTTTCATTGAAAAAACGTATTTTTCTTTAAAGTTGGCTTTTTTCTGAAGAAACAAGCGAACTCAAAGAACACTTTACAAAAATGCATATTAGATTCAAAAATGTATTAATGTACTTATAGTTAATTATTCTCTTAAAATTTTGTTTTAAAACAGGGAGATAAGCATAGTCCAACATCGCAATCGGGACAAAAATATCGTGTTTCTGTTTTCACTCGTTTTCCAAAATCGTTTCTTTTTGAACAACACACAAAACATTGCCTTGCTGGTCTCAATTTTTTGTCGGTGGGAGGAATCGCTTCTAAAAATTTTTTTTTATGTCTATCTTAAGGGACTGGGTAAAATTCCTCTGGTCATCCTTTTTTTCTCATTTACCACCCCATGTCTTTCAATTAGACAATCTATAATATCAAGCCTGAAATTCAAATGAGAGAATTTTCCTCCCAGTTTCTGATATAAAACGAAAGCATTCCACAATGATGTATCTAAAAGATGGAAGAATATTTTTTGTGTTATTTCTTGCCTCTTTTATTTTTTATTATTTTTTTTGTTATTGGATAATTAAAGAGATGCTGATTCCTTCTATGTATACACCACAAGAGAAGTCTGATAACAAACTTTCATTACTTCCAGAATTATTTGTAGAAATTTCACTCACTATTTGAGTCAATATCAGAATTATTTTCTGTTATCAGCCTCTCATAATCATTCATTTTTCTTCTATTTTAAGCCCCACATTTAAAAGAAATAGTGTTCGTAACTTGCGGTACACCGGTCTAGTAAAAAGAAAATTCCCGCCTTATGTAGTCTAAAAGAATACAGTAAAGCTTAACCTTGAAACCGGTTTAGACATTTTTTTGTAATCCTAACCTTTCTCGACTATTAGAGACAGCTGTTAGAAACATTGCACTCTAAACGAGTAAAAAATACAGGCAAATCAGAGGATTAGATTAGAAAAAGTGTTGCTCGAGCGGCGCTCGGGCAAATCAGGGAGGTGCCATTACAAGTGCTCGAGCGGCGTTTGGGCATAACTGGGAAGTGGTTAATGTCCATCAGCCCCTCTACACGACAAAACTAGGAAAATCAGGGCTCAAACAGACAAAAATGTCATTGGCTTCGACCACTTGGTCCTCGTGAACAAAGCGAAGCTTATTTTTAAAGGGACGGTGGAGCATTAAACCTAATTTCTTAAATTATTAGCTTAATTTGCTGAAAATGGAATCAATATAGTTCAAGGGTGATTATACTTCGCAATTTAAATATATATATTTTTAAAAACTATTATATAAACTGATTTTTTAAAAAAAAATTAAATTTTTGAAACTATTTTTAAAAATGCTCCTTGCGCATTAGTTTTTAAGATATGTACATAATTTTTGTTCTATATATATAGAGAGATGAGCCACAACAAAATATATCTGTACATGGATTTCAAATTCAGAATAACATTAGATGAAAGAAAGAAATTTTCTATACTATATGAAATATTTCACCAATTATCACACATTCAAGGTATTCAAAACAACACAAAACGATCCTTTAAATTTTTTAGAAGACTAATGCACAAATTTGTGAATTATATCATGTTTCATAAGTTGTGAAAATTTCAAAGTGATATGATGTACTTTGAAACGCAAGGAGCATTTTATGTAACAATAAAAACGGAAAATTTACGAACTAAGAAAAGTGCATTTTAAATCTTTATTTGATTAAAATTTAAAACAAAATAATTCAGTAATTATTAATCAAAATAATAATAGTCTTTGACAGAATTATTATATGAAATCTAAGCAAAACTATTAGTATAAAAAAAAATTAAAATCACAATTTTGAACAAAATTTGACATTCTGAAGGTCCACCATCCCCTGAAATGGATCTCATCTAAGGAATGCTCCCTTTTGGATGAGCATTGAATAAGAACTGCTTCTGATGTCATCTCTAGTTAATTCTGCATGGGGTGATTGTGGGAGCCGCATCTGTTTTGACTGGGACTGTATTAGATATTTTGAGAGTCCACTCAGTTTTGAGATGAGTAGAAGCCGATTCTCATACAATTGACTTTCTCTTTTGTCTGTTTGTGTGATGCAAATGTATTTTACTTTACTTTTTTTATTGTTTATAAACATTTTTCTGCGATTAATTTATTTTCGAAGTTACATGAGGGCCATTGGCAACAGTTCTCGTCATTATCAGCTTCTGTGTAGGGTGGGTCTTCAGCGTCACTACAGCTCGAACTTATGACTCGGCAGGAACAATGCTGTAATTCAAGACCGGGACCATTCGGATACCTCACAGCCAGGAAATCATTTTGTATTTTCAAAATTGTATTAGTATATAAATATAGAATTCTCCTTTTTTGCTCACCACACTCAATTTTTTTATTTTAGGTAAAATTCTACTTTTGTTCCTTCCTTTGGAGACAGAGGAAACAAATGTACCCAATTGTGCCAATAGATTGGTTTTCTATCCAACATGAAGACTATAATTTTTCAAGTAGGCAATACAGAGAGATGTGCATTAAAATAGAATACAACCGAAATTTATTTTAAAATGAATCAATATGTTTTTTTTCTTAAAAATAACCCAAGAATTATTTATAATTTAACTAACTCTCTGGTAGGAACATCAATTTTTTTGCCGCTCTTAGAAACATCCGTCTGACAGACGGGTAAGCAATTTTTTTTTTTTTTAAATTTTATTACCTTAGGACTATTTTAAATGACCTTATCGTTCATGAAATTGAGTAAAATTTTTAATATTTAAGTCTTTATGAGGCCCACTATAATAAGAAATTTTTTATCAGAAGACCTGTGACTAGTATTTTTACAAAAACTGATTAGAAATTATTTATATTCATGTAAAAATAATTAAAAATAATAATATCAAAAACGAGAAAATTATAGGATTATCGGTATGATAGACGGTGATAGATAAGAAAAATCGTACATATTGGGAGTTGAAAAAAATCGCCAAGTATCACCGTAGCAGCCCACCCCAAAAATCACACCACAGCATTACCTACAGGCATCAAAGCAAATAATCCCCGTCTGAGAGACGGATGCTCCAGACAGAGGGTTAAAAACCGTTTTTGAATTTTTTCAGTTATAATTGAATAATGTTTTCAGGGGTATAACTTAATGTTCCTTCTTAAATAAACGTTGAAAAGACTTGAAAAACATAAATAACATAATATACATTAACCTTTCAAAACAATCTCTTAACCCTCTGGCCGGATAACCAATTTTTTTGCCTCACTGAGAAACATCCATCTGAAAGACGGAAACGTAAATGTTTTTGAATTTTATTACCTTAAGGACGTTTTAAATGTCCTTATTCCTCATGAAATTCAGTATGGCTCAAGTAAGATGAGTGGGTTAAAATCAAGCACAATATTATATTTTTATCACTAGAATTGTGACTAGTATTTTTATAAAACTTATTAAAAATTATTTATATTCATATAAAAGTAATTAAAAATAATAATACCAAACACGAAAAAAAACTATAAGAATATCCGTCTGATAGACGGGTGATAAATAAGAAAAATCGTACATATCGTGAGTTGAAAAAAATCATCATGTACCACCACGTGATCCTCTCACTGGGTAGAGTCCAACTGATGTCAAAGCAGCCCACCCCAAAAATCACACCACAGCGTTATCTACAGGCATCAAAGCAAATCATCCCCGTCTGAGAGACGGATGTTCCGGTCAGTGTGTTAAGCTATGGTGGAGTTCTATGTGAACTGCCCCGGAACAACGTATATAGTTATGTATTATCAATTAGGATAATAATTATGTAAGCATTATTATTTAATGTACACGATATTTCAAACAACATTCGGTTCTAAAAATTAAGAGAAATGGAAGACTACCCTTGTTAAGCATATATTGAATAGGAACATAAAGTTGAGCAATTTTGATTTCAGATGCAATTATTAAATACTTTTATCTGAATTGTTTAAAAGAAAACGTATAAGACCACTGAATATTTGTTTAAAGATAAAGATGAGTGTGTGTGGGTTGGGGTATTTCTCCTCGGAGTTTACTAAATCCCCGAGAAGTTATCACAATTCCTAGGCATGCGTTAATTACCGTTTATAACAGAACTTAACAGAATAGAAAATCAAATACTTTTAAATCCACTACAATCCTAAACTTTTTCTTGATTTCCCTGCAGGCATTTGCCTTCTTTGGGTAAATACGGGATTTACGACTGACGAAGGATTCTTCTCTTTCCCGTGGGAATTTCTATGTTCTTTTCCTAACTCTTCTTGTCAACCGATACTTATATTTTTCCTTCTTACGTCTAGATCACAAACATGTATTTGTTACAATTTAAACAAACATCCCTTAGGGATTTCCCTGTTTAAAAGATGGCTTTCGAGTTTTTTCTCCCGAGATTAAATTCGAATCCCTACTAATAGCTATTCCACGCAGTACTGCGCGACATTTATAACACCAAACGATTTCATATTTAAACAGTCGCGTCCATGACAAAACAGCTAGGACGTTGGTCAGTGAACCAAAGAGATGGGGCTTGAATTCTAATAAGGGAGCCATGAATAATGCATCTCGGGATGAAATGACTTGATAAGCATGTTTGTATCTTGGTGCGAGTCGTAAATTCTTTCATTGCCGGAAGCCTTCCCTCAGGGACTGAGAGGGGTGGGGTCCATGATCCTCTACTGGCTATTTGGACCATCCTTTATTTAAAGCGTATGCCGGCTGGGTGGCGTGGTTGATTTGTCACTGGCCTTCTGCACTTGAGGTAGCGGGTTCGACCTCAACACAAATCAGGGGATTTTCATCATGTTCAAAATCAACAGCGTCCATGTCATATGATTATGCGGCATGTAAAAATCTCTTGAGTACCTGTTTGGATTGAGTACTCTCAGCAAAGTTAAATTCCTAGAATAAAATTCACACACACATCGCCAGAGATCAGATGCCTCCCTCTGTGGAGGAAACTGGGCTTCAAAATTACTTGCGGTAATTGTTATCACCTATATGGATCCGCACTAAAAAGTTATCTCCGCTCCTGGGGAATGCACTAGGTCTGAAAAGGTTAACTACCAATCCACAGCCCCATTAAAAAATTAAGGTGTGTCTTAAGTCTTTACTTTCTAGAGCCATTAAGTTAAATGTCTAGAACTCTAACGAAATCTACGATTTACTAGGATACTCACGTTTATGTAACAACTAAAATATCAATGTATAAAATAAGTTATCTTTCTTTATAATGCTTCCATCACTAATCTGTACAATTTCTGCAAATCGAAATGCTAGGAAAAACTCCTCAAATCCTTGAGTAAAAGTTAAAAAGAAAGGTTATTAATTAAAAATTAAAGCTCGATTAGGTGAGTTCGATCCAAAAAAATACTACCACGATCTGTAAGTTTTAAAATATCAAAAATAAATATAACATACCATAATTTCTTTGATTAATTACTCAATACTTTACTTGTTCCAGTCAAGAAGATTGGCGTGGTAGGGAAATACGGAGAAAGGGATACCAGAGCTCAGAGACGTCCTCGTTCACTTGAGAGTGGATCAATCTTGCACAGCTTATCTCCACAACTACCTGATTATATAATAATTTGGAAAATTTCTTCTTAGTTATACTTAATTTTTATGCCCTAGGACTACTTTTTCTGTTTATCTTAGCATTGCCCGTTGTCTTATCCCTCAAGCAAGATAAATTTATTTTTGTAGATTTAATGGATTTTTATAATAAATGCTGTGTGAGAGGGGCCCCTGTTGGGTGAGCACCCTGAGTTACTCACGCCAATAACCCTTGTGGACAATCAGACAGAAAAGTTAAAAAGAAATAAAAAAAAAATTCCTCTTCTGTTGACAATGCCCTACTAAAACATACCAAATACAGTTGGACCTCTATATAAAGTAGTCACTAAATCTCGGAAAAAAGTTCGTTATATGGAAAATTCGTTATATAAAGGTTCATCTTTTAACATACTTTATAAACCACAAAACAAATTTTAAATTCATAAACACCGTATAGTAAAGAAACAAATTATTCACACCTTTTTTTAAATTAATATATGTTTATATTATATGTCTTGCCCATCAAGAAAGGAAGCAAGAAAGAAAAACTGCAAGGAAAACAAGAAAAAAGAATGTCGCAGTTCACTGTATTTTCAATATTAAGAAAATAGTTTTATGCTAAAATTAATGAATTTTAGGGACATTTTATAATTTAAAGCGTACAAGTAATATTAAACATACATTATTTTATAATTAGAACACGGGACAGCTCCACTGAGGGTGAAAAAGGATATCGAAGATGTTTCTAGTGAACTACTTAATGGGGTTTAAAGGTTGCACTTCTTGGATGAAACGTCCATAACTCTGTTGCTGTTGGCGAGTAAGGATCTAATAAAACCAGTGCAAGATTTATGACCATCATATATAAAATGTGTTAAAGGGAGAATAACTTGAAATTTTTTCAGAAATACTTTAAAAAAAAAGGGAAAACAAAAATTGAATCACCAAAGAAAAGGTTCGTTATAAAGAGAATGCACTTCGCTATACAGAGGTTATTTTACAAAGAAAATCGTGAAATGTTCAAGGTTCCAGGAAAAAGTTCGTTATATAGAAAAATTCGCAATATGGAGGTTCGTTATATAGAGGTTCGACTGTACAGCAAATACAATTTTTGTTTAAATGTTATTAATTATTTTATGATTATTTATTAAGGGGTCCGGCACATGAATTTTTGAAAAATTATCGATTTTGACTTTTTTACATTTTTTAAAAGTTCAAACATCTTTGCTTAAAATGATATATGATGTATGAAATTCGATAATTAGAAGCATTTTTATTTATTTTTTTAAAAGGAAGCCACTCTCATTGACAAATTACAAATTCTTACTTTAAAGCCTGTTTTCTCAAAATGCAATATTTTCCCTTTTATGTACCTTTTTCTCAAAACCTAATTAATGTAGGATCCTCAAATTTTCATTGAACATACTTTTAACAAGTTTACACATTTTAATGGAGGGAATAAGATATGTCTAGCGAACTGATTTAGATAACGTATTTTTAAACTAAATTTTAAAGAAAAAATTTGGAATTTTTTAAAAAAAAATTCATAATTATTTTTATTTCTAACAAAAAGACAAAACCTTCCGTTAAAGTCTTATTAATAGTACATAACACCTACTGTGAAAATTTCATCTATTAGTAGCAAAATTTTTGATAAAAAGGTACATAAACTTACGTAATTTAACATGGGCTCCTATGGAAGTGCCGGACCCACTTTAAAGTATCTTATACTGGAAAAATTCTAATTGAAAGGCCTCTCAAGCAAAATAAAATTTAAAATATAATAAGCTAAAGCAGCGCTTCTCAAACTGAGGGAAGTGCCCCCTTGGGGGGGCGAGCCTATTGTAAAGTCGAAAACAAAAGAATATTTAAAAGGAATTGTTAATTTATTTAAAGTAAACAAACAAAATACATTCTGACATAATAAAAATTAAAAAAAACAACAACATCTACACTGATATAATATACATATAAATGTATCCGTATTGCATAATGTATATATAATTTTATCATTAATTTAGCAATACTAGTTTAAGAACAAATTTAATAATTACCAGTGATCCAAGGGGCTTATCATATATAAAATTATATGCAAAAATTAACACTTATCGTGCTGATTTTTGAACGGTTTATAATTAATCCCTTAATTGCCGATTAAAAGTTACGTGATTCGTTTCCCAATGCCACAGTTTTGCACGTATGCATGCATATGTGATGTATTGGAGGGACGAAGGGAAATAAATAAACAAAATCGCTGAAATAAAGTAAATCCGCCAGCTGCTATCAAGATCATTTTATTGCATTCCAAAACCTCCGGAATAATTTTATGGATAGAAGTGATCAAAACAGATCGTATTTTGGAAAGACGTATATATACGTCAGATCAATTTACGCACTGGCTGAGCGAGACGTTTATGTACGCCAGTGACACTTAAGAGTTTGAAACCATATGATAGCTTTAGCATCAAAGTATCGTATTTTCGAATTCAATACATTGTTATTGAATGTAGGGGGGCGCGATGAAAAGTATGATTGAATATTGGGAAGAGTACAATTCTTTACGGGAAAAAGAAACATTTTCTCTTTTTAAAAGATTTCATCTTATAAATCCTATTATTTTTACCTATCATTATAAACTAAACTTTTTTAAAGTTTGTTTTTTCCACGTTTAACTATAAAAAGAACAAATGGAGAACACTTTCACCCCAGATAGCATGTTGACATCCAATGACAGCACATTATTGAAAAAAGCGTCCCAAGTTGGGACCCTTGGGAGGATCCAATTGGTATTCGTGGCCCACCTCTGCCCTCTCCCATTAATATGAGGCTCATGTTCCCTTTGATGAAATCGAGAATCGCCCCCTCTGCCCTTAAAAGGCTCTCTCCGGAATGCGTGCTTCGAATACTTTCCCTTGACTTAATGTGCGAACCGACGCGCCACCTGTGGATAATGATCGTGACCAAAGGACCTCTTGACTTCCATTATGAGGAAATGTTACGATTAAAGATATTGTTGGCAAATGTGAGTAAATAGCGACCATTAACTGCTTGTTTACTGAACATTTCAGAATGAATATTTTTCACGGATACAAAAGTTTACTAACCGTAACCACAATTAGAACATGAGATCGACCTTTGAACTGTCATCCCCTCTCCACGTCACACGCTAACGAAAGGGTATTGAGAAAAGGGTTTAAAGCAGTGCTTCTCAAAGTTTAACTATTTGCGACCCAATATTCAATACCAATTTTCATCGCACCCCTCTCCCCCTCCATACAATAACAATGTTTTTTATTCAATAATAGTATACTTACGCTAAAGCTACAATACGACTTTAACCTCTTAAGTGCTACCGGCGCATGTAAACGTCTCGCTCAGCCAAGGCGTTAATTGCCCCGGATGTATATATACGTCTTCCCGAAAAAAGATCTTTTTTGTGCACTGCTATCCATAAAGTTATTCCGAAGGCTTTGGAATGCAGCAAACCTGGACAGTGTTTGCGAAGGATTTACTTATTTCTGAAGATTTGCTTATTTTTTCCTTTTTTTCCTCTCGTCTCCCCCCAATACATCACAAACGCACGCCTACTTGGAAAACGGAGGCATTGGGGAGCGAATCACGTAACTTTTAATCGGCGGTTAAGAGATTAATCAAAAGTTGTACAAATTATCAAGATATGTGTTAATTTTTGCATATAATTTTATGTAGGACAAGTCCCTGGGTCATTGGTAATCATTAATGTTGTTCTTAACTTAGTATTGTTAAATTAATTATAAAATATATTGTTGCAGTATACTGATACATTTATAAGTATATTATATCAGTGTGACTGGTACCACTGTGCGCTTCAGGAGTAGCCGACTTTGTTGTTTACTTTCAATAAACCAACTATATTTTAAATAATCTTTTGTTTTCGATATCTTTATCATATAGATATATTCCTTCACAGGGGCGCTCCACAGTTTGAGCAACGCTGGTTTAAAGTGTATCAGCCCGGCTACACAACTGGTTTTGGAAGTAAGAGTTGATCTTTAGACTACGATTCCGTTTCACCAATCCTGCCTATTCTATAACATACAACTACATCGCGTATTGATTAAAATAGGGAACTGTTTATGTTATTCCAAAACCGTAAGAAATGACTTCCTATTAGGATAGAGGTGGGCTAAATAGCGGCTAGTGGGCTACATGGGGACCGCAAAGAGTTTTTTTTTGTATCCCCCAAAGACAACCAGAAAACCAAATAGTCAGAAAGTGTTTTTTGACCTATATTTGGATTGACATATACTTGTGAACAAACTTTTACTTGTATGAAGATCAACAGAAGTAAACATAGATGCAAGTTGGCTGACACTGACTTGCTGTCTGTGTGTGATGAGAATTTCAACAATAATCTTAATCCTAATTTTAAAAAAAGTTGTGGAAAAGTGTGATATAGAGTGTACATTTGTCTCTTTCAACTGATTCTGAAATTAAACGTGTTTGCAGCTACAGATGATATAAAAGTAGACTAAACTGCTCATAACTAAATTGAATATAAATGCTACTATTTTATTTAATTTACATTTATTTATTTTTATTGCACAATTTATACCTTTTCTGAGATACAAAGTTAACTTAATGAATGCAATCCTTCGACCTTCTGGTATCCTCTTTTTCCACAACGGGACCCTGCAGCCAAAGCTTGTACTTACACTAGTACTAAGCACTAAGAAGCAGGGGTGTTTGAAAATGATTCGTCACTCTCTTTGTCACAGCTGACTTCGTAATTGTTATCTTCCATGTCATCCAATGCATTTGTTATGCAGCGTTTTTTTAAAAAAATGCATTATAGAAAAATGTAAAAGAATTATTAAAGACAGTTGCACACTTAATATAAAAATTATATGATTTTTGTTTATGCCATTGACGCATGTGTGTGTGTGTGTATGTTTGCTTCATTCGTGTCAAATTTACAGGGGCCGCTACTCTATTTTTGTTTTTTTCCTGCATATAAAATTGCCTTTTTTTCATTCTTGTCATACTGAACACTTCTTGATGCTATTACCGATATCTATGTTGTTTAGGTAGTTAAAAGAGAGTGTATAAAAAAAGTGTCCTAAGTATGAGCAGACAACACTGTTTAGAATAGACTGAATACTGGAGATAAACCGTGGAATAGAATAAAGTCATGAATGCAAGGGGCCAGAATGGGCGGTTACATTTATCCATCTGAATGGACTGTAAATTCAATTTCCGCCATCCAACACATCCGTACCCGCTTTTCAGTCGCATTAAAACTGTAAAAATAGTGTGGCATAGATTCGAAAAAAACTTTCGTATTTGATTGCGTCATATTAAATATTCATGCATTTAGCAGCAACATGATGGCTAATGGTGACGGATCTCGTAATATTTAATCATAATCAAACCTCTAAGCGGGCACTCCACTGTCTAAATTTCCACGTCACGCCCCAACGAAAGAATCATGAGCCTTCCCAAATACAACCCCTCTACAAGAAGCGTCTTTAGTTGATTCAAAACCCCGACCGGAGTGAGTGAGTGCATATTAACGTCGCACTGTTCAGCTACACAAGGGCTTCTGGGGGCGGACCTCATAATTTTGAACCATGGTCAAGTGATGAGGACGACACCTGAGCTAGCACCCCCTCTCCTAACTACCACACCACACCAATGGGAGGACGTTTGAGCTCTCGACAGATTTAACGTGCATCGCTTCCCTACATGGCGGGTCTTAAGTGGTACTGGGCTCGATCGGATCAATCGGTTATTGCAACCCCGAAACTCCCCGATAGGACTGCAAAAACTCCACTAAGATGCTTGCTACCTTGATTTCTTCTGCAATCAGTCTCTGGCAAAAAGTTGATAAATAGAATGAATTTCAAAAACGCATGTTCTGATAAAATACATTGCAATCATAATCTACAAGACAATTCAGTGAGAGTGAATACAGAGCATTTTTATGCTTATATTCAAGACTCACCGTATCTTTTCTCATAATGATAAAAGCAAGTCAGCAGTTTCCTTGCTTGGCATATCTTTTCGCTCCTTTACTCCTTTTTTGTTTTTGTTTTCTTAATCTCGTTCAAGTTAAACTGATGGAGGAGGGAAAAAATTGAAATCTGTCCTCAAAACGCCTCTTTATAAAAGTCAAATTTCATCCTTATCTTGTTATTGTTTTATGAGATTATTTCTTGCAGAGTTTGGCTACCACAGCCAAAAAAATTTTTTTCTAGTGCTCTCTAACGTCAAAAACGCTGCATCGACGTCGAGTCCGTTCACAGACGGCCAAGAGGATGTCTACACAGATAAGATGATTTTCCTTTCGGATCTCAAACTACTTTAAGAACAAGAAGTTGCTGTTATAAATAAAATAAGAAAGAAAAGAACGAGCACGCACAAAGAAACCATCATAAGCCATAATAATGCCCGAGATATTCTTCGTACAGGTTTATCCATCGTGGCATGTGTGCGGAGATATCAAAGACTGTCTGAAAATTCTGTCTCAATGGGCGAGTGGCTTGGGGACTATCGAGATTGGTTTCGAATTTAGATAAGGCACACGTGTTTATAATGTCAAAATTTCACTTAGAATGTTTTAAAAGTTTTTGATAGGTGTAGTTCTTTTGGGAAGGTTCTCTGTGCTAGATTTATGGATCAAAATCTTTTGACGATTGGGATTTAAATCTTTTTTAACATTATGTCCATCCTTAACCCTTTATCTACCGCATTATGATTTTTGCTGCAGTTTTTTTTCCATGCAATATTTTTTTTTTGAATCACTACATTGAAAATTAAGGGATATACATAAACAAAATACTCAACTTTGAGAAATTTATCCTTAGACCCAATTAATTAATTAAAGATATTAACTGTAAATTAATTATAACCCTTCACTTAAAATAAATAGACAAATGTTTCTAAGGTTTTCATTAGCATAAAAAAAAAAAATAAGACCCCTTTTTTGACATAACTATTTTTGGGAAAAAATGATATCTTTGCAATCCCAAAAACCCAATTTCGTTTATAGAACTATTGCTTCCCCGATCCCTTTCACTAAACCCCGTGCGCCAATTCGGAAGAGGGATTTAAAAGAATATTCTGCTAGTATCGCGGGTATTCGAAAAGGATTCTATAATTTTAAAAAAGAGTGGTATTATAAATAGTCGGTAGATAAAGGGGTTTAAAAAATAAAAAAAAAGATTTTTCTTTCAGTATTTGGTAAAAGGTTTTGGTTTATTCGTCTAATATTGCATTAATGAATTTATTTTAATTTTTTACATATTTTGTCTTTTTTTAAAAATGTTAAAATTTGAATTCTAACATTCTCACATATTCTCTTTGACAAATCCGGGGCGGGGAGCCTAGAGGTCGTGGTAAGAGCTTTAGGGGTTGGGAGGAATTGAGCCCTATGGTGTGGGGACCTGATCACTTTTGTCCTTCCATTGGGGTGAATGATTGTGAGGTTTTATGGGACAGGTGCAAATTTTTAAAATTAGACCTACAGACTTAAAATTTCGCATTTATGTCCCTTTCACGAAGTAGAGATCCACAAAGAGGTTTTACGAAAATCGACCCTGAAAGGGGAAGGAAGGGTTAAGGGGTTTTAGATAAATATTCGATTTTTTGAACTTTAGACCTGAGGTTGAATTCCCAGCCTATTCCTTCATGGAATACAGATCGCTGAAAGGGGTTTTTCAAAAAAACAACCCTTTTAAAGGGGGTTGGAAGGGTTAAGTGCCGATATAGATAAATATTCGATCTTTTGAACTATAGACCTGCAGACTTGACATTCCGCAGCCATATTCCTTTCATGGAATACAGATCCGCTAAGAAAGGGTTTTGCAAAAATCAACCCTTAAGGGGATTGTAAAGGGTTAAGTGCCGATATTGATAAATATTCGATCTTTTGAACTTAGACCTACAGACTTGACATTCCGCAGCCATATTCCTTTCATGAAAGACAGATCCGCTAAGAAAGGGTTTTGCAAAAATCGACCCCCAAGGGAGGTTGTGAGGAGTTAAGGGTCGTTATAGATATATATTCATGTTTTTTATTAGATCTGCAGATTTGAAATTTGGAAGCATGTTCCTTTTACACTACAAAAAAGAGGTGGAGGGTGAAAATTCCCCAAGGGGGGTTTCGAGGGGTTAAAAGGACGTTATAGATAAATATTGCCATTTTGAATTATTTGATCTACAAACTTGAAATTTGGCTAGCATATTTCTTTTATGAAGTAGAAATTCACTACAAAAGAGGTTTTGCGACAATCTACCCGCAAGAGGTTTTACGAGGATCTTTTACATAATCTTTCATGAACTACTAAGCCTACAGCTTTGAAATTTGGAATACGTGTTACTTTTGCTGATCAGGGATCAATTAAGAAAGCGATTTTCAAAAGTAGACCTACAAGAGGGTTACAGAGGCGTTATAGACACAAAAAAAAATAATAATTTTCTTTTCAACTTTTAGACCTATAGACTTTCCTAAACCAGGAATTTTTTCCAGACAGGAATTTTACGAATAAGGTAATTATTTAAATGTGATACACCGAAATTAGAATGAGACTACGCAACTCAGAGGTTTTTGTCGGGTCGTGAGATCGAGTTCTGATGCAATTGAAGAACTGTCATGCATAGGGTCGGATGCATAGTTAAATTTGTCGATTGATAAGGTCTCCGCGTTGGCGTAGTGTGGAGTTTGAAGAGAGGGAAGCCAGCTCCGGTTTTGTGCTTGCTATTTAAACGTTTCAAAATTGTGCGTTCCGTTGCCAATATAAATCCTCACTTCAATTATGTTTCACAATTCTTATCGCTTGCTATGTACATTGTTTTAAATTAAAAACTACCCCCAGTTTTCTTTGCGGTTCTATTGGGGATGTTGACCGCTATGTAATTTACTGTAATATATTCCACTATTAAGGAATTTAATTTAATATTATTATCAAGAAAATACTTAAAGTTTCGGTTCCACTCTCATCAAGAAAAATCCCTCAGTTTACTTATGGCGTATCACTGAATCTATTGAAAAGCTATTTTGGGGTTCAAGAATTTCCTGTAGAACTATTTTATTCAAAACTCTTAGATTTCTCTCTTAAGCCCCATGAGGTCAGTGACCACGCCATTTGATACTTACATTTGCTAGATATATATATTTTTTACCCAAGAAAGATAATTCAGGATCTCAATCGGGAGAATCGCATCCCCAGTCTCTTTTCCTCCGCAATATTTGGTCAGCGACAAATAATACAGAAAAGCAAAATTTTCCCTATTTTGTAGGGAAAAGATAGGGAATGGGATAGTTGCTTTAAAGATAGCCCTCTTGTATCTCGCGGCTATCGCTTCTCCACATCGAAAGTAGAGAGGACGATATAACAATAGAAAAGAAGCAACTTATCTCAATGGTCAAACTTTTGGTAGCGAAAACAGACCTTTTCCCTCCCCAAACAAAACATTTTTGCTGAAGTATTTCTTAAGAACTCTCAAATAGCCGAGATCGCATTTTTTCCCTACATTCTAGTGAGAAGACCGGACACTTTGCCTGCAGAAACTATCAAGATTTAACGTACCCTATTCGAATAAAAAATTGTAAAAATAACAATTGTCAATTTTTGTAATGCAGTAAAAATTATCGGATAACATCTCAAATTCCACTACGTTTATTATACATTCATAAAATATCCCTCTTACCAGAATAAATTTTGCACTGGAAATCATACTAAATACTTTCTAATAGCAATTAGCAGAAAATTAGTCTCCTAACAAAATCATCATACATTTTTTTGATAAACTCCGTGAACTTTTCTTGCCACATTTCAAACGATTTAAAATTAAAGAACACTCCACCCAAGGGTTCTTTATTTTACAAATAAACCAGGGGTGTCAAACTCGCGGCCCGCATGTGGCCCACGACGAACATTTTTGCGGCCCGACCAGTATGTTGGCACACAACAATATATAATAAAATATCAGAATTTTTCTCCCGAAATAGAAAATATAATTGCAGAGAAGAGATGTGAAGTGTCAGGACGTAAACATCAAATTTTCTTGTTCTTTTATGTGTGTTTACAGTGGCGCGCACAGGAATTTTTCAAGGGGGGAGAGTTCCAGGGTCGAAAGTTCACCATTTTCGCATCATGCTCCAACACACCACCCAACATATTCTTTTGTTTTTGTCCTTTTTCGGGAACAAAAAAACATTAAAAAATTAATTATGTTGTTGTTGTTGTTGTGGCTAATGCCACCTGTCTGACGTAGTCAGAACGAGGCCCACGAAATACATCGTGGCAAGGCTAGAAGTACGCCTGTCGTTGGCCTTGAGCGCCATACAGGTGACAGTACGAATTAAAAAAACAATTAATCACTGAACAAATAATTAGCATTCATTAAAAAACATTAATTATTAATAACAAATACTTAATTAAATTTTACATACTATATACATAGGATTATAATCAATCGAAAAAATATTCAAAGGTTATGGGGTGGATCTGTCCCGGGGAAAGGATGACCTGGATATTATAATTTTTTATATTTCTCATCCGAGATTTTACCTTTCTTAAAAATGCTTTTGACAGCAATTTAGATCAAAGCCAGAAATATCATTCAGCGGAGGATTCATACAAACTACATAAGGAAAGGCCAAAATATTAAAGCTATTTAACGAAAATGAATGTTTTCCCCTTGGTTTGTTCATAGACTGCATCTAGAGTCGCATTCTGAAGCACCACAAAGGTTAGGTGGAATGTTCAAGAGGACCGAGTTCACCCAAAAGTGTTAAGAGCAACAAACTAGTCCACTGAAAATCAGTCACCCCAGAACTCAACGAAAATCTTTCCTTTCTTTTTGTTTTTACAGGGAAAGTGCACACATGCAAGTTTACATAATTTCCTGGAAAGTTTGAACATATATTTTTAAATATAACATATAACAGGTTAGTATTAATAAACTTGATGAAGACTGGAATTATTCAGATTCAAAATACATTTATTTTAATGAAAATATACAATGCTCAATAAAAAAAATGTGGTTAAGTAAAAAAAAATAAATAATAAGATTCAAATCTGTTAAGGAAAATATGTTCACTGAATTTTTCCATTATAGATGCGCACTATGTACCAGAGAAACAAGTAATATAAAAAAAATTAAGCCAATTCCTACTAACAAAAAAAAATTTTATTTTAGCTACTTTTTATTAAATAGTTACAATTAATATAAATATGTGTATACATATGACTGAATCACAACATTAAGGGGTAATTAATTTCTATTAATTATCATTAAAGTATCGTATTGTCATCCAAAACAATCGTGTATATAAAATTTCAGTTCAACTGAATGCCTTAAGACGTGAGGAAAAATAATTTTAAAAGAAGTGATCCTAGTCGCCAAAATGAAACCAACGTGGCCCGATTTGTAATTCTTTAAATAATTAGTTTTTAATCAATTTTTTAATTAATTATTTTTAAATTACTGCATTTTCACCCAAAAAATATGTATATAAAATTTCAGCTCAATTGAACGCTTTAAAATGTATTTTAAAACGATTGAAATTCCACAGATAAATAAATAAATAAATATAGAGAGTGTGACCTAACAGAGAATTGAAAAATTAAAACAGAAAAGAAAAAAAAAAAGGCCCCGAATATTAATTTAGTCGACGAAGGACCTCACTATTTTGAGCATCAGTCAAGTAATGAGGACAATACCTGAGCTGGTACTTCCTTTTTTTTTGTACCACGACAGATATAAAGTGCATCAACCCCTCTACACGGCGAGTCTTCAGCGGCACCAGGCTCGAACTCAACATGCCGTCCAAAAGCTCTAGATTATTACCACCAAGCAACAGCGAGCACCTGATATCCACGCCCTTTTTTCTTTTTCTCACAAGGTTTAGTATATTTGGGTGACACAAATGATGAGCTCCCACCAGATATCTTAAAAATCTTTTTTTAGCATTCCTTAATACTCTATTCTCCTCCCCCTTTTCCTCTCTTCTTTCCTTTTTACAGATACACTGCCCCCGTTAATTAATGATCGTTTGGCTTAACGTATTAAATTTTGGTGAGAGATGTTTACGCCAATAAAAAAAAAATTGTAGCCTCGTTTATTTGTAGACCGCGATAGATATTTGTTAAAAGAGAAAAGTTAATACACGACGTTGTTCATAAATAATTCAAATAAATGTAAACCTCATATTTCAGAGACTTAGATGTTTAATTTCTAATTCGGGAGGCTGTTTTCTTTCTTTTCGCCTCCAAATAAGCCCAGTTAATTTCAGCCGCAATCCGAAAATTCCGAGTTCCAAGAAATTAATCCTCTTCCTCTAACCCAATTAACGAAGCCTTACATTAAAGATTCGTCCATTAACAATGTTCTTCGCCTTTGTGTTGTTTTCTCCGCCCATCGATCTGGGGGAAAAGTTGTTTTTCCAGTTGGGCGCCAGATCTGCGGAACAGGGAGGTTCGGAAGTTCAGAGAGAAAAATTCATTATTCATTCGCGAAAACTCGACGCGACGTTCTTTGCGATTTTTGCGTGATTTGGAACCCAATAAGCTCATTTAAGATGATTTTTTTGGTGATTAAGCTGGATAGTAAGAGGAATTAAAAAATGCGTCAAAAGATAAGGTAGGGGAGAGAAATGTTTGCCAGAATTTTGAAAAAATTCATTTTAAATACAGTCGAACCTATATATATTGTGAATTTTTCTATATAGCGAAACTTTTTCCTGAAACCTTGAACATTTCCCGATTTTCTCCGTAAAATAACCTCTCTATAAGAAGTGTATTTTCTATATAACGAACTTTTTCTGTTGTGATTCAATTTTTGTTCTTTTTTTAAAGTATTTCTGAAAAAATTTCAAGTTATTCTGTCTTTAACACGTCTTATGGTGGTCATAAATCTAAAACTGGTTTTATTAGATACTAACTCTCCGAGAGAAATAGAGTTGTGGACGTTTCATTCAAGAAGTGTAACCCTTAACCCCTATTGTCTAGTTCACAAGAAACATCTTCGATATCCTCTTTTACCCTCAGTGGAGTTGTCCCGTTTTCCCCTTTAATTGTAAAATAATGTGTTTTAATATTACTTGTATGTTTTTAAATTTTTAAAAAAATCCCCCTTTAAAATTCATTAATTTTAGTATAAAATTATTTTCTTAATATTGAAAATGCAGTGAATTCTTCGACGTTCTTTT
This sequence comes from Trichonephila inaurata madagascariensis, assembly GCA_019973955.1. Lineage (NCBI taxonomy): Eukaryota > Metazoa > Arthropoda > Arachnida > Araneae > Nephilidae > Trichonephila > Trichonephila inaurata. Next base: position 31,681 of record BMAV01027482.1, on the reverse strand, counting down.
TTCTTGTTTTCCTTCCATTTTTCTTTTTTTTGATTGGTAAGATATATAAAATAAACATATATTAATTTTAAAAAAGGCGTGAATAATTATTTTTTTAATATATAGTGTTTCTGAATTTAAAATTTGTTTTATGTGGTTTATAAAGTATATTAAATGATTAACCTCTATATAACGAATTTTCCATATAACGAACTTTTTTCCGTATTTAGTGACTTCGTTATATAAAGGTACCGACTGTATTTAAATATGTAGGAATAGCGGGAAAACACATTTCTTCTCTCTTTCTCTAGTATCAACCTCTCGTTACATAATGAAATAAACAAAAAATAAATAATTCTACAAAAAAAAATCTTTTTTTAAAAAAAATAATGCTTGTAATGGTCACTCTTCGACGTTTATTAGTGTGGGAGAGTCAGATGGAAGATTAGCCATATTCAAAATCACTTCAATTTATTCACAATAATAAACAACTCAAATTCTATTAACCAAGTCAAAAATCAAAACCCAAATAGGGAAAGCAATAACAGGTAGACAGATACGAGTGACGAAATAATCAGATAAATTAGTCTAGGCCGGGGGTCGGCAACCTGCGGCCCCGGAGGGAAGCTGCGGCTCTTTAGTTCCATATGCAAATATTATTTATCTATCATTAAAATACGTGGCAAACAAACGAATCTAGCGGTGACTAGGTGTATCTTCACGAACCGCACGACGCAGAAACTCGCCGAAGGTCTAAAAGATCGGGAAGCCCGGGGGAACCGTTTTGACCATTTATATCCCAAATATTGCTATTAGAAAAAAAATCATTAATTAAACAGCAAAACGCATAATTATTGCCATTTTTTTCGGAGGTAGCAACCCCAATTTTTCGACCTTTTCTTCCATAAATTTTTTTTCTAATGCCATATATATTTCAATTTTTTTAAAAAACAATACTTGTAAATGAAAAAATATAGATATTTTCTTCTTATGAATAAATAGATTTTTTTTTTTTTTAATCAAAAAACTTTATTTTTGCAAGTACTATTTACTGTTGGCAGGAAAAAATTTTGTGACTCTTTAAAAAGTTTGAAATTTTGTAAATTGTAATTTTTGGCTCTTCCGACTCAAAAGGTTGCCGACCCCTGGTCTAGGCTATAGGTTCCCAACCTTTTCTTTAACTGTCATCCCCTTTTTAAGTGAATATTCCTATATTCCCCCCTCCCATTCCAAAGAAATAAGAGCGTACGTAATACATGGTAAAAACAAAAATTAAGTTTAAAAAAATTATTCTATTACTCTAATAGAATACATTTTTTAAAAACCCCATTTTTTACTTGCTAATCTGAAATAGCTATTGCCACAAATATACAATTTTCAATACATACACACACACACACAGTCAATGTAAGGTAACCAGCAAAAGAGTTTACTTTTGTCAGTACATAATCAGTGTGTTTTTTTTTAGTCTTTTTTAGACTATATTTGGTTAATCTACTCATGCCCCTCCATATCATCTCAAAACTCCCTAACTTACTCTGGGTCTTTTAATGCCCTCCTGAAAGCCTCAAACGCCCACGTTGTGAAAACCTGTGGTCTACGTAATATCTTCTAATTCTTACCGACCTAATGTAATTTGATTCCTAATTGACAAATCGTCAACTTTAATACTACAATAATCAGCTACGAAGTATCCACTCCTCATTTCACGTTCAATCAACCACTACTAGCCGTTAGCAATCTAACCTCTCTCTCCTTCGAACCTAAAAGTTTAATCTTTATATACAAGTTTTATAATTTGCATACTCACATCTTCTACTTTGGAGGGAAGATTTATAATATAATAATTTTTAAACACCCAATATTTCCCAAGGAGATTAGTATTTGAAAGAACGCGGATAGACCCGCCACACATGCTTATAACTAATATCAGATAGTTATATATTTCTAAAAGAGAATGTTTCATTTTACTGTTGGAAGCACAATATATTAATAATGAAGAGGCTGAGTTGATTGTTTAATGTCACACTAAAAGCAACACGTGACTTATTGGCGAAGTGCCCAGAAGAACTGAGCTCACCCAAAAGGGCTTAGAGCTATAAAACGGTCCCTTGGGATAGCAACTCCTCCCCTCTTCACCTTTTGCTACAGTACTTCTCAAACTTTCAATTCTTACGACCCAATATTCAATCCTAATTTGCATAGCGCCCATCTCCAAACAACTACAGTGTATTGAATTCGATAACACGATACTTTGACGCTAAAGCTACAATACGACTTTCACCTTTTCGGTGTCGCCGGCGTATATAAACGTCTCGCTTAGTCAGTGCGCAAATTTCCCCAGACGTATATGTACGTCTTTCCGAAATGCGATCTTTTCATTTCATTGCTATCCATAAAATTATTCCGAAGGCTTTGGAATGCAATAAAATGACCTTGGCAGTGTTTGCAGTGTTACTTATTTCTTTCTGTCATAGGATTTGTTTTTTTTCCCCCTTTCCCATTTTTTCCCCCTCCAATACACCGCCGATGAATTGGTGAGCGAATCGGGAACTTTAAATCGGCAAAAGGGTTAATAAAACAAAAACAAAAGATAAGTTTTAAATTTTTTTGCTTAACTTTAATAAAAACCCTCCAAGATCATTGGTATTTATTAAACTTTTTTAAAAGGTATTGTTAAATTAATTATAAATCATAGTTCATACTGATACGTTTATAAATTTATATATTATATTATATATATTTGAATACGTCAGAATGTATTTTGTTTGTTTCTTTCAAAAATAAAAATTTTTTTCCCGAAAAATTTTTGTTTCGATTTTTCAATATGCTCGCACCCCGTCCGGGGGTTACATCGGGGAGGCCCCCTTTTTTGAGAAGCGCGTTGCTCTCTAAACAAAAGTTTTTCTTTTCATTTTTTTTTTACGGGAAAATGCAAAAAAGAAATTTAGGCGCTTCACTAATTTTTAAAAATGGGGAAAAAATTTCAAATTTTTTTTAGAAAAAAAAAGTACTAAACATTAATCTATATATTCGGCAACCCTTCAATACTTTTATTTTTATCATACTCTGCTCATTTTTTCCCTTTTTTAAAAAAAGGTGTTTCGCTTTTTTCTCCATCCCGAAATTTTAAATGGCTATTTTTCTATTCTATTCTAAACGGAAATTTATGAAATACTTTGAAAATTTTTAAAAAAACACTATATTGTAAACAAATCCATGAGTTCAATGTCACAAATTTTATAAAATTTAGGCATTTTTTTTGTCAAAAAGGGTCCGCGTTAAGTTCACACTTCAAACTATGGCGTCGCCTAAAATACTTTTCAGATATTGTCAAAAAACAAAAAAAAATGTTACGACGAAAAATTACAGTTTTAAAAAGACATACTAGAATAAAACATATACCAAAAGGGGGAAAAACATAAAGGGAAAGAAAAAGAATATACGAATAAATCCACAGTTAATAAAAAGAAAGTTGCCTAAAAAAATCAGGTAAAAACATCAATGCAGAAAATAGATATTAAGTCATAGCGTGTTCTCATTTCTTCCTATTAAAAAAAAGGGGGAGGGTTTCCCAAAGAAAAAACTCTCCCCCTGCGAGCTGAGTAGTTTTTAGCATTGATTGATCCTGAAATGGCCCTCCGTCTCCAAACTTTCACACCCTGTTAACATGAGGATTTTGATTCTCGACAAATTTTAACAAGCATCAATTCATTTGTGCGGGATTGAATGATAACCTCAATCAGTGGTGCACACAAGGGTGGGGGGTGTCCTAGGGGTCCGGAGCCCCCATAGCCCTTGATTTTTTTCGATTGGTTTTAATCCTATGTATATATCACGCAAAATTTAATTATGCATTTGTTATTAATAATTAATTTTATTAATTAATCCTAATTATTTATTCAATAATTAATTTTGTATTATTTTTGTTTCCGAAAATCTACAAAATCAAAAAAATATGTTGGGTGGCGTATTGGAGCATGATCCCAAAATGGTGGACTTTCGCTCCTGGACCCCCCCTTAAAAAAATATTTCGTGTGCGCTATTGCCCTCAATTTATTCGTCTTGAAAAGCCTTCTCGCAGATCCAAAGCGACGTTAGTTCATGTGTGTGTGTAAACTGCCGCTCCAACTCCACAAAATATTAATCAAAAGTTGAAATAATTCATCAATGCTGATTTTGGTTTGAGGAGTTTCACTTATCCTAAAATTTTTAATTGCGTATAGTGTCCACTTTTTACTATCATAAAAAGATGAATGAGTGCAACAGCCCATGAGGGCCAAGGCCAACTGTGCCCAACTCTGTATACGCCACCTTGGATCCTGAGGTTCATGAGCATTTGTACATGAGCAGGTGGTCATTCTGACGCGAAACCTCCAGTGTTAAGTTCCCAAGCATGCTTGGTACTCATTTATCGACCCACTGAAAGGAGGAAAGGCCGAGTCAACCTTGCCCAGCATGGGGTTTGAAACTCGAAATTGTAGTATGGAAGCGCGATGCACTAACCACTCGGCCACTGGGCTTCATATTAAGGCGTTACTTAAATGTAAACCAAAGATTTTAAATGTGGAAAAATTTGTGTTACAGAAATACAAATAATTTTTTTCTACTTAAGCGGCAGGCTAGCCAATCTTCTGCCAATTGGCAGAAAAAAAATTCGAGGTTAAAAATTCTAAAAATACCAGAGTGCTCGTTAAATATGTTGCAAACCAATGTATTCTCTCTGTATGTGTTATGGCATGTGTTAGAGGGTGGGGTGCCAGCTCAGGTATCGACCTTGTCACGGTAGGTATTGGATGTGTGTCTAACAGAAATGGACAAACGGAAACGTTCAATAAAGCAGACAATTAAACTAAACGTTCCTTTAATGAAAGGCTAGATATTCGTGATGAAATTAATGTAACAATTTTCATGAGCGACTGCGATACTTCCTTTTAAAATATAAATGTTTCAGACCAGCACTAAAATAAAAAAAAAGTAAGAAAGAGTTTTTTTTTAATCTTACGAATGAAATAGAGAGTTAAGAGATATTTTTATATTATTTCTTCTAGACAGAGTTGTTCGTGTTCACCATAATTTGCATTCGAAATTAAAACTTTTGTTATATTGTAATTGTACCTACTTTGTTTCCGGCATGATTTAGAAAACTGTAAAACAAATTTAAATAAAAGTTAGGGCCTTTTCGATAGACGATTTCATGACTTTATGTTGTTATTACAAATGAAAGTCAATGTTTTCGAGTGGTTTCAGACGTAAACTCGTTCCCGTCAATGTTTCTCTCAGGTCGTTGATTTGAATCCTGGTCCCATTGAAGACCCGTCGCATGGAGCAGCGCGGATGCACATTAAATTAAATTGAAGCGTCACTTCATTAGGCTGACATTTTACAACCCTAGTTGTCCTTTTTGAAGCCCAGGGCTAAGCAGAATTTCTTAAGAAGAGTTTCTTCAAAGGGGCGACGTATTCCTCTCTTACGTGCTGGGGTGAAACAGACATTAGTCCGACTCTTGAACTCTGCTTTGATTCCACCACTCCTTTTCTTCTCCGACACCCAGATGGCTTTTTCTTCCCAGCGATTTATAGAAGGGACACACCTTTTTGACAGCCATCCATTCATTCTTTCCCTCGCACATATTGGCTAGGATTCACTTGAAAGGAAAGGAGTGTCGGCATTTTGCGAGGAAGAAATCCCGAGGAGAAAGTGTCAAAGTGTCCCCAGTGTCAAAATGACAGGTCGATTGTTAGACCCTCCATATGATTTACGAATATATATATATATATATATATATATATATAGGCGACATAGATAACTTTAGTCGGGACAGACTTTTGACTCGAAAGAACCGAGGGTAGTTAGGACCAAGGAACAGGATTGTGGGTGTAGGTCTGCGGAGCTCGACAATCAGAAATTATAAGGGGAATGAAAGAAGCCCGCCCAGGGGGTATGAACAGTCGGTTCGGAAGGTGACGGGGATCTTCGGCATTACAAGCGAAAGAGGTGGCAGGGGCATCTGCGAGACAATCGTCGTTAGATAAGCAAACGTCTTGATATTTTCTCCAGTGAGGTGACCCACTAGAATTTTAGCTTGATTATTTCTATGGCGTGACAGCATTACGATACAGCTGCATACGCTTCAGAACCCGACGATGCTCATTTTACAACGCGCTACTCGACTTTCAAATATATAGCTGACAGACATAACAGATCGGGTGCAAATTCAACATTATCTATTTGAAAAAAATAATTCTTTTTTACTAAAGAGTGTGATCCCTCTCACTACCCAGAAATTAAGAAAACTTCGGTGTTACGAATTTACAATATCGATGCTCAAAGTCCTGACGTTGTCATCATGGTGTGGAAGTTAAGGGAGTTGGGCGCCAGCTCAGTTGTCCTCTCCTCACTTGAACATGGTTCAAAATGTCGTCAATAATTCACGGGTAGCTTCTGTGAGTGACTTTAATCATCCATCAGTCATAAATGCTTCTCATGCATTCTTCTTTCATGAGGTCTTTTGTGGCCGCGGCAGCCTGGTGGTCAAGATATCAGATCATGGCTGGCTTGTCACGAGTTCGAGCCCAGTACCACTAAAGACCCGCCGGGTAGGGAGTCAAAAACGCTCAAACGTCCTCTCGCTGGTGTGGTAGTTAGGAGAGAGGTTGCCAGCTCAGGTGTCGTCCTTGTCACTTAACCATGGTTCAAAATTACGAGGTCCGTCGCCAAAAGCCCTCGTGCAGCTGAACAGCGCAATGTTAATATTCACTCATACATTCATTCAAGCGGTATTCCGAACTATTCAAGACAAACACAACTTATCTAAATTAATCTAAATTTTTGAGGTAACAATCTGAAATTTCTGTGGTACACTAATAGGAAAAACATCGTACTTAAAACCAAACCTTTCGTAATTCTGGTGTCTAATGAAATTCCGAAAAGGCTCGGTTTAATTTGAAAGAGGAGGGGAATGGGCAGACGACATTCCTGGAATGCCCTTTCGGTTGAAAATACTCGCGAAGGGCAGTGCGCCGCACTCGGAATATTTCCGGGGAAGCCACGGAGTTTCCAACAAGGGCTGCTGATTAGTATGCGTCGCGGCGCCCCACCAATTACGTAATCACTGGCACCTAGTTACCAGAGTGTTGCTTTTTGAGAAGGAATCGAACAGGCGGTCGTCCGAGCATCCCGATTAAAACGGACATCGCCCCTTGGCGAGATCAACTCCAAACACGAAGATTTATTCTGCGCATCGGATTAAAAAATAAGTGAAACAATCTCACTGCATTTTTTTTTTTTGCTGACGTAAATCTGAACTTAGATAAGGTTAATAGATCATTTAGAGATAATACAATTCAATACTAATTAGAGATACATTGCGTTAGCTATTATTAATTAGATTAATTATTATTAATTAGATTTTTTTGAAATAATTTAATGAACATTCTCTCAGTAAGAGACCTTTGATTTAGTTCAGTGGTCACGGTAGCCCAGTGATCAAGGTATCGGATCGTGGCTGGCCTTGTCACGAGTTCGAGCCCATTACCACTAAAGACCCGCCGTGTAGGTGTGCGATGCACATCAAATCTGTCGATAGCTCAAACATCCTCCCGTTGGTATGGTGTGGTAGTTAGGAGAGGTGGGTGTCACGTCAGGTGTCGTCCACGTCACTTGACCATGGTTCAAAATTATGTGGTCCGTCGCCAAAAGCCCTAGTGTAGCTGAACAGTGTGACGTTAATATTCACTTACTCACTTGATTTAGTTCAAGTACAGGGTCTCGTCCTCTAAGAAACGAGGTCAGTTTCTTCGTAAGTGGAATTTATAAATTGTAGCATTATTTATATTCTCTCTCAGATGTAGTTTTTGAGCAAACTACTCCTAAAAAAGGACAATGCAATCTCTCTGTATTAACTTCTGATGCATGAGATTAAAATGATACACATATGTACCTATGATACGTATTATTGTCCTACCTATCTAGTTTTAATTTTTGAATTACTGTATTTAATTTTGTAGTCGTAAGTAAGAAGTGTTGTATGTGTGTGTGTGTGTGTGTGTGTGTGTGTGTGTAATGGACAATGCTATTTCCGCCTTTCACCCCGAGAAGTAGGGCTAATTTTTCAACTTGGTTATCGCATACAGTTTTGAGTGTACCTTAAATTTAAAGAATTTTGTAGCCTCTGTTAAAAGCTTCAAAACTGCTTTTTTGGAGATGTTGGAGAATCTTTAAGCAAAAATTTATAATTTAAGTAATATAATTTAAGTATAAATCAAATATGTGAAGAATAAATATGGTATATTTCAGGGAATGTAAACATTTTCGACAGAGTTATCGACATAAGGAATCCTCCTGAAACCACAGATGTAGAGTTTTTATTGATTTAATATAAATTTTCTTACGATTTATATTTTCACGCGAGCATTGCTTTTAAACTACCACTTTCAAAGTAAAATGGTGTTCATTTTTGCTAAATGTTTATGATTTTAATTCAAATAAATAAGCAAATAACGACATGATGCTATATGTCTTATCACCAGTATAAATTGTTCAAAAATAAAAAGGAACCACAAAAAAACATTCTAACATTTTTCTTAAAGAAATCTCTCCATGAGAGCTACAATTTTTAAATACTTTACATAATTGAAAAAAAACCGTTTATTTAATAAGGTAACTAAAATCGCACTCATATTTTAAAATATTTATTTTTAATTCATATCATTTTCCTTCTTTCTGCGCGCTTCTATTATTTATATAAATTTTTCAATAACCTCTAAATCATTCAGGAGAGAGATACATTTTTACATACACATTCTCTACTTAAAGCTAATATATATTTTTATTTATTTGTGATCGTTGTAGTTTTGCATTGTATTTAATCACAAACTGAAGCCCGATTTTGCGTTAAAAGTGTTTTTAAATTGTCGCATTTCAAAATTGAAACTGACCACCCCCTTCTCATAGAATCTTCTAGTGATCCATCGATTTTGTTGAAATATGGGAAAGGCGTCCGTAGAATCAGAGTCTAACCATTTGTTAAACGGCTCTTCGTTAACTCGGTACGACCACGCACCTGTGACGTAACTGCCAACTCGCGCCGGACTCACCTACACGAAAAGGTGACGTGCGCCGTTCCCATGGAGACCGCGGGGGGTGCCCCACATCGGACGACGGCTACTTCGAAAGGGAAGGGGAGGGGGTAGCGAGGGACAGACAACTTCTCCTTCGAAAACTCTTTTTAATGTTCGGATGAAGCAAGTTAAGCGGTTCACATTAACTTGTAACTCTTGATTTGGTTTATCGTACAAGAGATAATTGATTTAATGGTTTTGAAATGAATTTTTTTTTTTAATAATTCATTTTTGTTCTAAACAAGAAATATGAAAAAAAATTTCAAGTCAATTCCTACTTAGATCAACAAAGAAAATTTTTATTTTAGATACTTTTTATTAAATAGTTACAATTAATATAAATATGAATATACATAGGGCAGAATAACAACATTAAGTGGTAATTAGTTTTTTTAATTATCATTTAAGTATCGTATTGTCCTTTTAATTTCAGTCAAACTGAATGGTTTTTGGAGAGAGAATTATATTTAGGTCGCACTACAAAGCTGCACGAGGGCTATTGGTGAAGGACCTTATTTTGAACCCCTGAGCTGTTACCTTCTCTACAAACTTCCACACCACGACAGTTTCAGGACTTTGAGCTTCGACAGATTCACCGAGTGTCGATTTACAGCATCGACACTTGAAAATTTTTTGAGTGAGTGTTTTTTTTTAACCATAAAGTAACACGAGAGCTATTTGCGACGGATCTCGCTCATTTTGATCCTCGGTCCAGTGATGAGGGTGAACCTTGAGTTGACACCACCCAACTCTCCTAACTTCCACTAGGGGTCAAACTCATTATATGCCGGCCACGAGTTTGTGTCCGTGATCACTAGGCGATCCGCAGCCGCTTGTACATCAGGCAATTTTAACCCCTTCCCGGTGAAGCGTACCATCCTGGCTTATCCCGAGTGTAGCTCGGGCATTGTGAAAATTTGCACCGTGCAATATGTCTTTCACGAATTATTTCACATGTGCTTTTTATGGTTTCGAATGATTGAAAAGTACCACTCGGTGGAATTTTCTAAAAAAAGAGGACGTTCTTCTGCTGAGCACACCCCCTTAACGCTTGTTTGAAAGACACTTTATTTCCAATTCCCCAACAGAGAAGAAAACCAATGCAACAGACAGTGTATATTTATTTGTTGCACAAACAGAAGCAGTAAAGGGAAGCAGGTAAGAAGTGAACAAGATTCTACTGTCCAGATTGTGATTTGGGTTATGTGTAGTACCGTGTTTTCACATTTATCATACACGATCAAATTTTGATTAATAATTTCATAATAATTTATGTAAATGCAAAAGATGTAAATAAAATTTGTACTTAAAGATAAAAACTAGGTATTCTAAGCTTTATATTTATAGTTAGTGTGAATTGACTCCAAAGTCTAATGATTTCTGCCTTACAAAAAGCCAACTCTCTCTATACAGGTAAATTACTCATTTATTTAAATTGATTTGTTTACATTAATTTTTACTAAATTGTGTATGCGAATGGTGCTATTATGTTTAAAAAGCTAAGTATGTATGAAAAAAGCATTAAAAAAAATTGACATTTTTGACCCAGAATCCCTAAATAAAATGAACCTGGAAGGGTTTAAAGAGTAAAATATTCGAAACACTGTTTTCTACAATCGGTTAATTAGATAAAAATGGGCACAATTGTAGATTGTGACTTTGTATAGTCATCGTACAAGAAGGTAAATGTTTAATAACAACCCAACTGGATTTATTTTTAACACAACTGGACAAAATATTTAAAAGAAATCTAACCCCGAAAGTAACAAAATCAACATACCATAAGACCCGGCGTATAATGCGCACCCATACTTTAGAGCTGAACTTTTTAAATTTTTAGATATATTCGCCCGTACAACGCGCACCCCCATTTTTATGAAGAAACCTAAAATGTACATATGTAATGCTCGCATTTTTGAAGTCATTTATTCGAGGTATTATCACAGGAGTTTGAAAAAATAGTATACTTCTAGAAATACAAACCTTTAAGTTCATAAGAAATGGCAATTATTTTAAATAAACAGTAGTTCGATATGTGTAGAAGTATGATTTTTTATGCTTATCTTCTTTCATTTTTCAAGCTCTCGTTTTTATACCCAGCGTATAACGTACACCCGTAAATTTCGATCTTATTTTTTGAGTTATAAGTGCGCGTTACAAGCCGGATTTTACGGTAGTTAAATACCGGTCCTTAGAATCTTTGCCAATATCTTTTTAGCTTCGCATCCTGTTTTCTTTTGCAGTTTTAGATAATTAGAGTTCTTTTTTGACAAGCTTCTTGTATTAGAAAAAAATCTACTTTATCAAATGTAACGGAAGACTTATAGTTGCAATAGTTGGCCTTTTCTTTTTATATATAAGCCAAAATATGTTATTGTTTATTTCAGCATGTATTCCCATTGGTATTGTAAGAATTTGAAATTCAGTGACATTGTTTACATGCGGGTTGGTGATTCGATTGCATCAAAATGTCAGAATGCGAAATTGAAAATCTGGGATGGAATCCGAAGAATGGCGAAATTGATTTTGTATGGAATTTTTGTATAACGGGGATACTGAACATGGGGGGCGAGAACTGCTACATGTTATTTCTTCAATAAAAGGTTCACATGTGAAAAAATAAAATATTTCATTTTTAAAGAGTTTTTCCCAATATTGAAATGGATAAAACATTCTTTTGTCACCAAAAAATAACTTTTTTTAAAAAAAAAATTGACTACACAAGTTTTGATTTTTAAAGAATGATTGTTGTTTCAACGATACTTTTTTTGGAATATATTCTTCAACGAACACTAGGGAGAAATGAAATGCCTCGAATGGTTATATTTCTGTTCATTGATGTGGTGGCCGCGGTAGCCTAGTGGTCAAGGTATCAGATCGTGGTTGGCATGTCACGAGTTCGAGCCCAGTACCACTAAAGACCTACCGTGTAGGGGACCGATGCACGTTAAATATGTTGAGAGCTCAAATGTCCTCCCGTTGATGTGGTAGTTGGGAGAGGGGGTGCCAGCTCTGGTGTCTCCCTTAAGAGGGCTGTCACCAAAGGCCTTCGTGCAGCTGAACAATGTGACGTTAATATTCACTCACTCACTGATAATTACCAGGTGACGTACCGTAGTTGGTGACCTACGGCGTAGTTTGAGCCATATTCAAGTGACGAGGACGACACCTGAGCAACAATCTCACTCTCCAAATGTCCACACTACGTCAACGTAAGTGATTAGAACATCGATAGATTTGTAATGCATTATCCCTTCTACAGAGCGGGTCTTCAAAGGAACAGGACTAGAATCCAACGGAAGCAAGCTGCTCACCAGTTCGTGACCATGAACGCTCTGTTACCACGTATGCTGATCACGAACTCGTGATCTACAACTTTCGGTCGAATGAGGGAATATTAACATCGCACTATTCAGCTACGGAAGAGTTTGTGGAGAAGGACTTCGTGATTTTGAACCATGATCAAGTGACGTGGACGACACTTGAGCTGGCAGCCCCCTCTCCTAACTACTACACCAACGGGAGGACGTTTCAGTTCTCGAGAGATTTAACGTGCATCGCTGCCCTACACGGCGGGTCTTTAGTGGTACTGGGCTTGAACTGTGACATGCCTGCCATGATCCGATACCTTGACCACTAGGCTACCGCGACTCCCCCGCTGTTCGGAGTTTCTCGGTTAAGTTACCACTATTTAATCTTTAGCACTCATAAAATAACTTGCCACTGTTTCCAGTTGCATACAGTTCGCGTTTTCAGTTTTTTGGAGAATATTTTGAGGAATTTCATTTGTCAATCAAAATTATTCAGGTCATGATCTTATTGAAGCCACTCTTCGAGTTTCCCGAGGCTCCAAACCCTAATGCATTAAAACGTTCCTGTTTATGTTCACAGTCGGAACTTCATGATAAATATATGTATAAAATATTCTCCCTACTATTTAACTAATACTGCTTCTCTTATGCATTAGTAGAGAAAATATACAAAATGAAATTTTATATATAGAATAAATTATTCCAGAGTAATTAAATTGAAACAAATTATATTTGAATCTGATATATAATTTATTTTGGTATTCAATGGAAAGCGGTCAATACAAATGTCACCTGCCCATATTAAGTACGCCGAAATAGACAGAAAAGCACATGTACAAAAAACAAACAAAAAGATAATTTTTTAAAATTGAAATGAATCTGAATACTTTTTCTATAGAATAAATAATGAATGTTTTTCATTTATGCTCGATTTTAATCAGTTTTTTTGTGGCTCATTATGTAAATGCCAAATAGGTTTTAAATTTTATATTTTCAAGAGGAAAAATTTCTCCTGTTTTAAATTAATCGCCAAGGAAATTTCACATATAATGCTATCTTATTTCATTTTGAACCCATGATCAATTTTGTGTGGCCATATTTTTCAATCTATAATTCGTCAAAGGTCGCCAATATCCCGGGAATTAACACATGCCACTACAGAGAAAAAAAATTTATACAGATTAATTTTTAAATTAGGACATAATTTGACACATGAATATATATGTTAAATTTAGGTAATTATTAGGATATTTTTTTTAATTTAAAAGTAGGCTCCAGATTTGAATAATTCTATTTGACCTAAGCGAAAAAAATCCTAAGTAAAGTTATTTATCTTACTTATATTTTAAACCCATATCTTTCTACACGCACAAAAGAAATCCATAGATTAAATGACTCTTCTGGAGTGAAGTAAGTGGTGAAGGATCTTTGTTTTCGAGAAAAAATATACCTAAATTGCTTAAGCACTCTCAAGTTTATGAAGAATGGGTTTTATCCATAGCACATTGAGATACAAAATATTTTATGACCCCCACAGAACATGCATGCATATCGAAATGTAATTCTCCATTAACAATTTCACATAAAAGCGATTCCACACACAAAAAAATAGAACGTGACAAAGAGCATTAAAAAAGAATTTATATTTGCACCAAACACAATGCAGAGAAACTCGTAAAAACATCTTAAGCCTTACTCGCGTTGTTTCAAAAACAAATGATCTTAATTTTTGTGTGGAGTCCTCTACGCAAATGAATGATTTTTTATGGTAAAATATAAAGTCGTATTTCGTTTCCCACAACGGACGATAACGCTTCTCATAAAAAGTGAATCTTATTGTTTTGGAACACTTTCTATGCCCACACACAAACACTCCGCATTTACGGCATTGAATTACACGCGATTGTGCAGCGAAGATAAACGAGTCGTCTCTCGTTTCGTAACTACAAGGAAAGCTCTTCGTACTGAAACAACTCCTTAAGGCATAAAATAACTTCTCCAGATTATGTGTCGTACAATTGAGGGAAACTGATAAGATTTACCTACTGCAATACTAACAAGTAATATAAAAAAAAAATTTTTTTAAGTAAACTCCTACTTAGATCAGAACAAAGAAAATTTTTATTTTAGCTACTTTTAATTAAATAGTTACAATTAATAGACATATGTATATACATAGAACAGAATCACAACATTAATGATAATGAATAAAAATTAATTACCACTTAAAGTATCGTATTGTCATCCAAAAAAATCGTGTCTATAAAATTTCAGCTCAAACGAGTGCTTTAAAATGAAAGAAAGATGCAGCACACGGTTTTATACAGAGTCTGCACCAAAAGGATTAAGCTAAGTCGCCAAAAATGCCATTAAAATAATTAGTCATAATCAATTAATTTTTATGAATTATGATTAAATTACTGTATTGTCGTCCAAACTAATCATGTCTATAAAATTTCAGCCCAATTGAGCGCTTTAATGTATTTTATTAACGATTGAAAATTCCACCAAGATAAATAAATAAATATATAGAGAGTGTGAGTTAATAGTAGGAATTGTGTGAAAAACAGATTCCAGTATGTTTTCGTGCTCTAGTATGATCAATAGGTTAAATCAAAAATCATTTTTGATCGTAGATTAGTATATCCCGATACACACAATTACAATTCAAAGAGAAAATGTGAAATTTTAAATATTACTTACCGATTGAATATTCACATGCATGGAAATAAAGGATTATCCGTACAATTTACAAGATGTGTCTTGTGACTTTAAAAATCACTCTTAATTATGGAAGAAATCTTTTGGTTTTTAGGGTTTACAATGAACTTGTTTACTGACTCTCACTGCACAAAAAGTGAGAGTTAGTTATATTTACTACACAAGAAAGCAACACGAGGGCTTCTGGTGAAGACGTAATTTTGCACCTCGTATCACATGACGATGACAACACCTGAGATGGCACCTTCATCTCCTAACTACCATACCACACCGACGGGAAGATATACAGCCTTGATAGGTTTAACGTGCAGGGGCTACCTCTAAGCCAGCGGTACTCAACCTTTTTTTCACCAGTGCCGCATCATGAGGATTTACGAGGGCGCGAATACGATTAAAAATATTTAAAATGTAGAAATTGATCAAAATGTTAATAATTTTGGATTTCATTTTAAAACTATATTAAATTTCATCAAATTCTACTCCAAAAAAAGAGGTTTAATGCATTTTTTTAATCCTGTTTTGGGGTAATTTTGATTTCCTTTTGTCAATGATCCCAATTCCCACCACCCTCAAATATTTTGTTGCTGTCACTACGAGTTTTTTAAGAAAGCCTCTATTTATCTCGTCTTAAAAGAGATCCTGAAAAAAAAGGAGGCATTGAAAGGTTTGTGCTTAGTGGTATATTGAGGAGCAAAATTATATTTTTTTACATATAGCATTTTCATGACAAAAATGTCGTTGATCCATGTTTGTCTTTTGTCCCGAAACAATCAAGATCCCAATCGTCTTGAAATAATAAATATTCTTCAGATATATTTCGCTTGGGAAGCATGAGGGTTAACTGAAAATTAGTTTTACCCATTAAACAGTCTGTTTATTTGTTAACACTAACCGTTACAATTACAAAAAGAAAAATAGTTATCACGCAATTCCTACCAGCACCACATCGAAATCAAAATCAATGTATGGGATGGCTTGATTGATAGAATTTCTCGCTAAATTTTTAATAGATTGTTCTTAAATAATTAAATTTGCAACGGGTCATGTGATTGGGCGACTCAGAAAGATCTGGTGAGCCACTGTAGCTGCAGGCCTGGGTGAGTATCGCTGCTCTAACCGGTGGGTCTGCAGTAGCACCCGCGAAACTCCAGTCACGAATTCATAACCGTAACCATTAGGCTACCACTGTCACAGGGCACAGAGAAAAAGACTTTACTGTTGGACACTCAAAATGGAATGCCATAAGAAAATCATCGTAAACCAGTGCTTCTCAAACTTTCAATACTTGCGACCCAATATTCAATCATAATTTTTATCGCGCCCCCCTCCTTACAATAACGATGTAATGAATTCAATAATACAATACTTTGAAGCTAAAGCTACAATATGACTTTAAAAGGGGTCTCAGGGGTGTTAAATTTTTCTAGAGGTCTGAAAATATAAACAATT
Organism: Trichonephila inaurata madagascariensis; assembly: GCA_019973955.1. NCBI lineage: Eukaryota > Metazoa > Arthropoda > Arachnida > Araneae > Nephilidae > Trichonephila > Trichonephila inaurata. The sequence continues at coordinate 15,099 of BMAV01027482.1, read as the reverse complement.
TTCAAACAGGTATAATTCTTTTAAATTTAAGTTAAATGATTCGAATCTTACACATTATTTATAAAAGAATGGGGCTTCAGAAAAATATAAAATGTTTAAAATATAATAATAATTTTAAAAACCATAAGCACACACACATATGAAAATTCTATGATAAATATTAAGTAATTTTTGCGTCGCGCACGCTATTTTCTAAAATAGAAGCCTCTGATGTATAAAACTATAGAATTATAAAATGCATCATACTCTTTAAGCCCTACCTAATTTTAGTATTATATATATTTTGTATTTCAAAATATTTGTAAAACGTGTAATTTTTAAATATTTTAAAAATGTATTTTTTATTTATTAAAATATGGAAGTTATTATTCTATTTATATAAAAATAGCTGCAGTGTAATGAGAATACGTTTAACTTTATTAAATAACTTATAGCTAAATTAAAGCTACTATTTTAAAAGAAAATAGCATGCGCGACGTAAAACTTAATAAATATGTCTTATAGAAAAGTTTCTTATTTTCATATTATTGCTTATAATTTTTAAAATTATGATTATGTTTTAAATATTTATACTTCTCTGAAAGCCCCATTCATGTAAATAATGTGTAAAAATTCAGGTATTGAGCCCAAATATGAGGGAATTATACCTGTTTAGTATTTACTATTTACGAACTAGAAATTTAACACCCTATATTTCTTCTTCTAAGTGCCTCCGGTGTATATAAACGTCTCGCTCAGCCAGTGCGTAAATTACCCCAGATATATACGTCTTTCCGAAAAATGATCTTTTCTGTTCACTGCTATCCTTAAAATTATTCCGAAGGCTTTGGAATGCAATAAAAGGACATTGACAGTGTTTGTGAAGGATTTACTTATTTCAGAGGATTTTCTTATTTATTCCAGTTTTCCTCCCCCTTCCTATTACACCCATGGTTTGCAAATCCATGGTTTTTGGGGAGAATGCGTAACTTTAAATCGATAATAAACCATATACAAACCATATAAATATCGTTATAAACCATACAAATTATCAAGATAAGTGTTAGTGTTTGCATATAATTTTATAAATGAAAATCCTAGGGTCCCCGTAATTTTTCCATTCTAACTTAGTATGGTTAAAAATTATAAAAAATTGTGCGGGACTGATAAATTTATAAGTGTATTATAAAAGTGTAAAGTTTTTTTTTTTTGCAGAACTTATTTTGTTTGTTTACTTTCAATAAATTAATAATTTTTTAAATAACCTTTTGTTTTCGACTTTTCAGTATGCTCCTAGGGCTATCAAGCCCCTCCTAGGGGGCGCGCCCCATAATTTGAGAAACGCTGTGGTAATCTCATAAAACTTTCAACGTGCTTATACCTTTGATCAGTATATGATTTAATTTTGGTAAACGCAAATAACAAGCGCATTCCACCCTTCCAAAGTGGACCAGACCAACTTGCCAGTTGTAGCCTTGATATTAGGCTGCGGTAGCTCAGTGGTTAAGGTATCGGATCATGGCAGGCATGTCATGAGTTCGAGCCCTGTACCACTAAAGACCCGCCGTGTAGAGCAGCGATGCACGTTAAATCTGTCGAGAGATGGAACGTCCTCCCGTTGGTGTGGTGTGGTAGTTAGGAGAGGGGGTGCCAGCTCAAGTGTCGTCCACGTCACTTGACCATGGTTCAAAATTACGTGGTCCGTCGCCTAAAAATCCTTCTGTAGCTGAACAGTGCGACGTTAATATTCACTCAGCCTTGATGTTTACCGTGCATCAAATCCTTTACACTGTGGTCTTCAATGGGATAATGATATATATATTTAAAGATATATAATTTTTTTACGAACCAAAAGAATACATCTATATTTTAAGGAGTTTTTTTCCGGAAGGGATGGGGTGAGGAAAATTTCGACGAAAAAATTTACAGTTTATGCTTCCGAAATCGGAGAAAAGTTGCAAATTTATTTAAATTTTAATCTTCTGTACACTTTTATACGTTTAGTAACACATTCTAAATTGATTGCTTTTGAGCTCCCAGTTGTTTGAATTGTAAACGAAGACCACCAGAAAAAAAATGAATTCTTTCCATTCTTTGTTTTTTTCATAAAAACATGTAGTCATATTATTGGATTAACAATCAAGGGGAAAAAAATATTAAATGTGATTTGAAAATATTCATTACTACCTTGAATTCATAATATACATGATTTTAAAACAAAAATGTGTCGTCCAACCGGTATAGTGGTTAACGATGCTGACTGCGGTGCCGTATTGACTGTGTTCGAATCCCGGAGAAGACATGGATGTTTGTAAATGTATAGGGCTTTTGCGGCATGGGGTACTCTAAATAGCCGTCGAGCCGCAAGTCCTCTCGTGTGGTTGGTGGAAAGGGAAGAGAGGTGGGAAGCCCCTGACCACCCCCAGGGTTTTCTCCCTCTAAATTGGGGTGAAACCGAGCCAAATCGTACTGTCACCTGCATGGTGCTCAAAGCTTAAGGCTATCGACAGGCGTAAAAATTCTAGCGCTTAGCCTCAATGAATTTCGTGTGCCTCTATTTGACTTCGTCAGGCAAGTGGCATTAGTCACAACAAAACTGTAATTAGATTCGTATATGAACTTTTTATCCATTTAAATTACACTTTAATTCTTATAAATTTAGAGAATACAGAAGGTGTGTCGTTCGTACTTTATGGAAACGATTTTGTAATTCATTTTCTCTTTTGCATTTTAAGATAAAACTTTAATAACTTCAGAATAATCATGTGCTAAATTTTTCTTTTGATTGGAATGTAAAATAAAAGATTTATTTTAAAAATGGCTTCTAAAAATAATATATGGATTGAAGGTTACGTAATTACGATTTCCAAGGAAAAAATATTCGTATAAAAAAAATTAAAAAGCGGTATAAAATTCTCGGTTATATTGCATTTAAATCAAAGATATTTATAATATATTAAATTTGAAAGGGAAAAAGTGTGTGTCTAGCAGAAAGTAAAAAGGATAACATGACTACGAAACTTCATCCAAAGACTGTTCAAACGCAGGCAACTACAAAAAAGTGGAGTCTCTGATTCTAAAAGTCCGCCGACTCAAAAAAATCCATTACATCGAAACTAAAAATGTCTTTCGGAACTGCAATTAAAATTATTCTTAAGAATTTAAAGTTTGAACAGTTGTTTAGACCTAAAGTTCGTCTTTTTTTAAAACATATTGCTGAAAGAAAAACAAATTGTAAAAAATTATGTAAGACCCTTACTTGCTGAAAAATGGAAATGTGTGGTAACACTCGTTGAGGTGTATATGAGTATATTTAAGTAACTGTAGTAAAAAAAGATCAATTTTCTATTGCTCAACTGACGGGAATGAGACTGTACAAAATGTCTTCGTCAGTGAACAGTAAAGTTCCCAAAGGATTCATGATAGTTGCAGGATTTTCTAACAACGACAAATTAAAAATCAAAAAAGTTTGAAGTAAAGCCAAAATTAATTCACTATACTATCAGCCGAATATTTTAGTTACACGTCTAAGTCAACTGCCGCTTATTTAGAAAAGAAAGAATCAAAACAGAATCAAGTGTATTTCATTTGATGAAATACGTGTAAAGTCACCCTACGCTTCTGCAATGGACAGGCCGCGGTAGCCGAGTGATATAGGTATCGGATCGGGCTTGCCTTGTCACGAGTTCGAGCCTAGTACCACCAAAGATCCGCCGTGTAGGGCAGCGATGCACGTTAAATCTATCGAGAGCTGAAACTTCATCCCATTGGTGTGGTGTGGTAGTTAGGAGATGGGGTGCCAGCTCAGGTGTCGTCCACGTCACTTGACCATGGTTCAAAATTACGAGATCCGTCGCCAAAAGCCCTCGTGTAGCTGAACAGTGTGACGTTAATGTTCAATCAATCAATCATCATCTACAATGGACACACACATTCGTGCTTTCGGTTTATTAAAACGCCATCCAAGAACACTGATCGGACTTTGGAAAACGGTTTAAGAAGAATGGAGTGAAATTTGCATGGCAGTACTAAGAAAAAGTTTACTTTCATAAAAAAAATTCGAGCTAGAGCTATTGTCAAGAATCATGGCTATCAGATATAAGCAAATTTCCAGAAAAAATACGGTATTTATTGACAAAAATGAACTATCAAAATCGTTTCCACAAAGTACGAACGACCTTCAGTATTATACTTCGAAATCATTACAAATTAATCGAATGAGTTTTAATACTTTATGAAAATTAGTGATTAAAGTTATATAAAACATCGTGTGTTCATTATAACAAACCATGGCTAAATTATTCACTCGGTTGAAAACTAATCAGACCAAATATTAAAATTTATCCAAAACATAATCATTTTCGTTAGGTAAAATACAATAAAAGTTCCGAAATAAGTTTCGTCATACTTTTTGTTTTAAAGGGAAAATAGTACACCATAAGAAACCGCATTTTTGTGGTTAAATAGAATAAATAGCGTTGGAAGAACGAAGCATAAGTAGAGCGCCAAAATAGAGAAGAGGGGCAGAGGACTGGCGTGCTTTAGGGTCAGTGCTCCCCAACCTTTTTATCGCCGCGGACCAGTCAACGTTTGATAATTTACCGCGGCCTCCTTAGAGTGGAACGTTGATTGTTTATATTTTAGATCGTGTTGATTTAATAATTTTAATTTAATTGTGCTTATAACATGCCTTCAGAATAAAGTACAGTTACACCAAAAATGAAAATAAAGGGATTTAACATGGAATATAAAGTGATGTCCATGGAAAGTCACACAAACCCTTGAGAAATACATCATAGTAAATCAAATGAAAATAATTTAATGTTTCTTGTGCGGCTCGGTACCGTTCGATCCTCGAACTGTTACTGGCCCGCGGACCAAGGGTTGGATACAACTGCCTTAGGTTATTTGAATACAAATCACGATGGTACGTACATCGATAGAAGTGCGTACTGTTATGCGGTATAAATGAACTCATGAGAGCAGTGTATCCACCAACCATGGACGCGCCTACACACCATGTATTTTGAAGAGATCATGTTTCGCCAATTGTTTGTCGCTGGTATTGCATGTTCAGTGAAGGAAGGCAGAATGTCGAAGTAGGGGTCCTTCTCTATTCTCAAATGAAAACTACATGTCTAAAGCACAGAACAAAGACAGGCACAAAACGGGGTCAGAGTGGCCTTCTCCTCGGTTTGTGCTCAAGCCCATCATATGATCCATGATGTTTTGGGTTACCTAAAAGTCTGGATCCTGCGAGATTTCCTTGAAGGTCCGGGCAGGTATCCTTTGTGATTACCTGATAGGCAATTACATCTGCCTAGAAAGTTTGTATCTTCTAAGAACAAGGGTTTCCCAGTTTATTGCAGGCTGTTCCGCGATACATGGAGCCCCAGCACAATTTTCCGTCAGGCTTCGAATCTTCCTGAATGACACATATCCCGTACGATGGATCGGACGTTGTGGAACTTGATCTTGTCCTTCTCGGTCACCAGACCTCAATCCACTGAACTTTTTCTTCTAGGGCTACATGAAATCTTTAGTGTACGATATGCCTGTGATCTCGTAGCAAGAATTGTTGTTGTCAGGGTCATTAGGAAACTTTGAGAGGATGCGCCAGTGTTTCCTGTGCAACGACACGCGTGGTCGGCATTTTTGGCAGTTGCTGTGAGTTTTTCACGAAACAATAAATCTGATGGTGCAACTTTTGGTATCTTTCATTCGCTTTCCCAACACTGTTGAAAGATCAGGTAGGAATTTTAGCATTTCTCTTTTATCTCTAAGTGGAATGCGACCCAATGTTTCTATGCAATTATTGGTCGTCTGGATGGGTAATATCAGCCATCTTAATTTGTAGAAACAATTTAAAATCACCCTGTATATTTAAAACAATACAGAAAATGCATTTCATAGTCATATGATTAAAAATCAGTCAACCCTGTATCTACCGACAAAATTACAAAGAATAACCATTTTTAGGTATACTTTGACGATAATTAAAAGGGATATTCTTTTAAATCCACTCTTCTAAGATATATGGCAGCGCAAGTTCTGTGATGAGTATTTTAGCGGGGAAGGCGAATAGTTTTATAGCAGGAATTGCGTTTTCAGCTGACATTTTGATCTGATTGCGAAGATTGGCGTTTTTATTCGGAAAAAGTAGTTAATGTCAAAAAGTGTTTTATTTTTTATTGTATGTTAATGAAGACTTTAGAAGAAGATTTGACTATTTATTTTAAATAAACACAGTGTATACCATTAATTTTACGGTTGAATATTTTTAATTAATTAATTAGCTCTAACGGACTAAATTTCTCAAAGTTGAGTTTTGTGTGTATGTATATCCTTTAATTTTCAATGTAGTGATTCAAAAAAAATATTGCAAGAAAAAAAACTGCAGTAAATCATAATACGATAGATAAAGGATTAAAAGCAACCTTTTTCTCTGCTGGTAATATACTTGCCAACTCTCAGTCAAATAACGTATCATGAAAGAGACGCTTGTCGTTGTAAAATAATAAGAGTAGGAAGGGACAAGGCAAGAAGAAATGAAGCATTCGATGTATACTCCCTTCGGACAACCCTATCTTGATATGACACCAGAATATGATCTTTATTTTGATTCAACCAACATTACACTAGAGTTATGCTACTGGCTTTTTTTTTTAAAAAAATGTTTTAAAAAAAAATTTAATTTGGGTTTTTAGAGGAAACTTGAACCGATATTTACCCCCTCCCCCCTTTCCATTTAAAAGGGAGCAGATGCTCATTTGGAGTGATCGTGTTAAAAACCCTATAATTTGTTTCGTATTCCTTGCATTCAAAACATAATATTTTTGTTCGTTCGTTAAAAAAATAGGGAAAAGAGAGAGGCGAGTAGGTGGAGAGAAGCAAAAACAAATGAATCAGCAAAAGAAATGAAATTGGGTCTTAGATATTCAAATGCGTTTCATTTCTTTTGAATTTTCTTTTTCAAAAAGCTTTAACTTTTTCTATTTGAATAAAAAAAGTGCAAAGATTGTCTCTGAAATTCTTCTCTGCACGCGATAAGACTGAATTCTGTAACGGAGAGTACCTGCTCTTAAACTATTCCTTCGTTTATTAGATGGCAATCTATTCCAAATAAGAGTTCTTTTTGAGGTATTACTAATGATGTTTTTTCCTATAAAAAGGATTGGTAAAACTATTTAGGAAAAATACTTAAACTCTTATTTTTCTGTTCCGTAGAGTAAAAATATTACTGTATGAATATTTTTATAACATGAAGAAACTACCTGGTATACCCGTTCTTCGCACGGGTGAATCGAAGAATTAAAAGATGAAGATTGAAGGAAAAAGAAGTTTTTTTTTAATGAGTTAATTTTACGTGAATTGCAGATTAAACAAAAAAAAAGGGGGGTTTACATCTCAGCTGAATAAAAACCCCCATTTTATTTAAATTTTTAAATCACGGCTAATAGTGATAAAAAGAATTTTTTTTTATTTTACTTATAATGCCCCTAAAATAGTGTAAATAATTTATATCTGGATGTGTAATACGTTAAAATTATTTTTTGTTGTATTTACCTTACGTTAAAATTGCAATATTTGCAAGCAACGCCGTTCCTTACATTATAATGGTGATTCAATGGAAACATATCGAAATCTCGGTGACAGAGCCAAGTTGGCATCAATTTTGTCAACCACATTGGCAACTTGGAGATTGATTGAAGGGTGCAGAAGTTGATATGTTGTAGTGCCATTTGGTAGAGAGCTGCAACAAAGAGGATAGTACAAAACCCTTCTCCACAAAAAAAAAAATATACATGCCAGTTTTCATAATTATCGGTTGAACGGTGTTGAAGTGAAGCGAGTTCATATATACAAAACATCCATTTATAAATATATATAGATCTGTCATAAACTTAATATTTGTGGTTGACCCGAGTAAAAGTAAAAATTATATTAACGTCCTATTATAAAGTTTGAATCTCGGTCAAGTGACGAGGTTGATACCTCAGCTGGCACCTCCTTCTTTTAAGTACCACGTGCTCACGGTAGTGTAGTGGTCAAGACAACGGATTCGTCGCCGGCTTGTCATGATTTCGTGTCCTTGTTCCGATGAAGACCCGTCCGTGTAGGGGAGCGATGATGGTTAATCGATCGAGGCTCAAACATCCTTCCGTTGGTGGTTTAGGGGTAAAAGTTAGAAGAAGGGGTTCTAGCTCAGGCGTCGTCCTCATTACTTGACCATGGTTCAAAATTAAGAGGTCCGTAGCCAGAAGCCCCCGAATAGCGCAATGTTAATATTCCCTCACTCACTCCAAACTATCACACTAACAGAAGGATATGGAGCCTCGATATATTTAACATGCATCGGCCCTCTTCTCCCCTCTACACGGTGAGTCTTCAGTGGCACCAGGACTCGAACCCACGACACTCCGGTCACGAGTCCGTGTGGTCATAACCACTGAGTTTACACGGCCATTTTTGGTTGCTCCAAACTAAACGAAGAAATTGGCACATATAAAAGTAATTAATATATATGGCTTTAGATCACATAATTAAATTAGTAAATGATAAAATACTATTCAGTTGTGTATGGTTGAATAAAATGGAACTGTGTTATTCATGAAGATAAGGTGCAAAGGTTACTACTTTATACCCTCCATGTAATGTCAAGCCTTTTCCTTGATAATTACTTTTAAGATTTCCTTCTCTAGATAATATAAAAGGGAGAATGAACTCAATTAAATTAAACAAATGGCGGAATCACGACACCGGATGATACCAGGAATTTGGGTCTGAGAACCCACACAATGTTCAGCCACCTATGAAAGAAAACCGAGTACAGATTAAATTCCGCGGCAGAAATAATGAAGCTCAGTAACGCGTGGGAGTTCCAGTTCAAAACCGTTTGAAAAGAACCATGATGCGGAATAAAATGTTTAAAGCCGTCTTTTAAAAATATTTTGAATTAGATTTCTAATAATTTGCAAAGCAATTATTTGCTAGTTTTTCTCGGATCAAATGATTTCGCTTCTCTAGTACCTTATTCCTAAAACTTATTTTTGTCGTTCTAAGAAGGTCTTCATTTCTAAAAAGACTGTCGCTCCTTTTATTTATTTATGGAATCTTTTTCACTCTGAACTCTGTTTCAAAGATAAAGTCAGGGAGGTGGGGAAAAGAGGTAAAGAATAAAATATATTTCTCAGCAATGCGGGCTTCTTTTTTCCTGAAATATATCTAAGATACCGTTTGAATTTCTGCAATATTTGAATACAATGTATCTTTAAAATTTTTTAAAACAGGTAATATAAATAAAAAATTTTAAGTCAATTCCTACATGGATCAACAAAGAAAAATTTTATTTTAGCTACTTTTTATTAAATAGTTATAATTAATATAAATATGTATATACATATGATAGACGCACAACATTAAGTGGTAATTAATTTTTATTATTTATCATTAAAATATCATATTGTCATCTAAGCCAATTGTGTATATAAAATTTCAGTTCAACACTGAACGCTTTAAAACGCGAGAAAAAATAATTTCAAGTTTTGACACAAGTCGCCAAAAATGATGCCAGCCTGGTTGGTGTGTATTTGTAATTCTTTAAATAATTAGTTTTAATCAATTAAAATTTTATTAATTATAATTAAATTATTGTAAATAATCATGTATAACAAATTTCAGCTCAATGGAGCGCTTTAAAATGTATTTTATTAACGATTGAAAATTCCACCAAAATAAATAAATAAATATATAGTGTGAGCTAATAGTAAGAATTGAAAAAGGGAGGAAGGGCGGATGAATTTTCAGAACTCCGATCAAAATTGCGGCACTCAATTCCAAATATTTTATTTTAATTTGAAATAAAAGAGGATAAAAGAGAAAATAAAAATTCGGCTTTTTGCAGTACACAAAGGAACATAAAATACTGCATTTTCGATTCGTACAAATTATGAAAATGATTAAACAGCCTATTTTAACATAAGCTAACCAAAATTTAACTGTCGATTTAGATCAATGTTGGTGAACCTATAACCCGAGGGTCAGACACTGACCCACGCTATCTTTTTAACTGATCCGTGATTGCTAGGCAACCTCTTGTTTGTTTACGCGGGTTTATTTAGGTTTACTAATTTGTGAGAATTATTTATATTCTATTTGTATATTTTTCAAGAACTGCATTGACACAAAAGCAATTTAAATGCTGTCACAACCTTCAATTTGATCATTACAGTTCCAGAGTTACGTAAATGACAACAATTGTACATGAAAGTATGTAGTATTTGAAATAAAGAAAAGTGTGTTTATACAAAATATCAAATAAAGTGCATAATTTTACTCACACTTTGTTAAAAAAAAATCCACAAACAAAGCAATGAGTGAGTGAATGAATATTAACGTCGCACTGTTCACGAGGGCTTTTAGGCAACGGATCACGTAATTTTGAACCATGATCAAGTGATGTGGACGACACCTGAGCTGGAACCCCCTCTCCTAACTACCACACCACACCAATGGGAGGACGTTTCAGCTCTCGACAGATTCAACGTGCACCGCTGCCCTACACGGTGGGTGTTTAGTAGTACTGGGCTCGAACTCATGACATGCCAGCCGTGATCCGATACCATGACCACTGGACTACCGCAGTCCTCACAAACCAAAGCAAATAACCATATTTAGAGCATTTCTTCAGATAAAATGCACTTTTGTAAGGTTATATTCAGCTATGTTCGTAAAAAGAGTTCTCTCTACCACGCCCATTTTACCGTTAAGGTATCCGACTACGTTCGGAACCATGATTTTAAAAAAGCGCATAAATGGATAATTTCATAATATTTAGTGTCACTTAGATTAGAATACATGTATAAAATTGTTTTAAGGACATTATGACAAAAAAATTATTTAAATACAATATTTTGGTAAAACATTAACTTAGAATAACCTTTTTTCCAAATGTTCTCCTTTTGTAAAAAATGCTTCTGTTGTATTAATATTTTGTGCCTGTATATAGATCAGACCTATGTACAGAGGCTCAACTATGATTTTTGAAAAATTCACATTATTTTCACAGTTACAACCATTTGAAATAATTATCGGCGTATTTTCTTAAAATTTCTCCCTTCTGTTTTCGTATAACAAGGATAAACCGACTTCCGAGTTATGCATTTCAAAAATTCTAGTTGAGCCTCTGCACAGTGGTCTGAGCTACATACGGGCAAAATATTATTATAATAGAAGCATTTTTCACAAAAGGAGAACATTTGGAAAAAAGATTATTGCAAGTTAATTTTTTTTCCAAAATATTGTATTTAAATAATTTTTTGTCATAATGTCCTTAAATTACTAACTCTCTCTCTAATCTTAGTGACACTAAATATCATATATCATTTACAGCATTGCAAATCACGGTTCACGTGTCGATACCTTAAGCCAATTGAATTTTAAAGATGTTAAGTTTTAAAAAATACTCAGGTAAAACTTTTAAACTTAACTTCGGTGCAAATGAACATTAGTGACCCAAGAGCTAGTACTTAAAAAATATAACCAAAATTTTACCACAGCGTCTCACTAAATCTCAACATCCCTGATTTAGATTACACTCCTAATGTTATTTTCTGGAGTTTTAAGCAACGTTCTCAGTCAGTTTCTGTTTTTAATACTTTTTGTATTTTGTCTGTATCTGGTCTTGAATTATGATCGCAAATCTCAGTCGCGGTTTGAGTTCTAAGGTCTCTGAAGATCCACCAGGCAGAGGGACCGATCAAATTCTACCAACGCTTAAATTCTTTGCATTGGTGGGGTGTGAATGTTTGGAGAATGGGTGCCAGTTTAAGTGTCATTACTCGATTGATGCTCAAAATGACCTCAGGGTCACGTATACTAAATTGGGCATAGTAGGCCTTGTCCCTCATGGACTGTTGCGCCACTGAGTTAAGATCTAATAGCTGATATAAAGGGGTTTTTTTATTTATAACGCCCCGTAACTCTCTTGTGGGTCAATTTTTGAAAACACCATCGTAAGCTGGTCTCTGCTCAGCAAAAATAGCACATTGTTACAAATTTTGTGTAATGAATGCTTAAAATAGTGTAAATAATTTATATCTGGATGTGTAATGTGTTGTATTAATGTGTAATGTTGTTTCTAATGTGTTTTATTTATTTTAGAATCGTAAGATTCGCAAGCAACACCGTTCCTTACATTATAACGGGGTAAAAATTCTAGCCCTTAGCTGCGATGAATTTCGCGGGCCTCGATCTGACTTCGTCAGTCAGGTCATTAGTCGCAACAACAACATTATAATGGCGATTCAATAGAAACAAAGCGAAATGTTGGCGATAGAACCAAGTTGGCACCATTTTTGACGACCGTCTTGGCAATTTGGCGATTGATGGAATGGCGCAGAAATTGATATGCTATAGTGCCATCTGGATGGGAGCTGCAACAAAGAGGATAGCACAAAAACCTTCTCCAAAAAAAAATACATATACATGCTAATTTTCGTAGTGATCGGCTGAACGGTGTGTTGAAGTTAAACTATTTCACATATATAAGCATCCATTTATTTATTTATATATATATATATATATAGATTCTATTATTAATATAAAAAAAGTATATCCCCCCATTTGCATCCGTAAGGTGACTATTGGCCCACCCTGCCTTTTTATAAAAGGTCATCGAACTTAACTAAAAACACAAATTATTAAAAGAGAAAAATATTGCGAGACATTCGATTAAATTTTTTTTTATTGAATAAAAAAAAACTGCCGATAATCATTCCGACAACAGATGAGATGCGAAAGCTAAATCAAACATACACACACACACAAAAGCATATCTTAATCTTTACTTTTGCAGTCCATTGCCCACAGCTATTCTTTTTTTATTTTTTTTGGAAAAAAAAGCCGTTAAGAGTGTAAACTATCGGTTAATGAGTTTTCAGTGTGTCGGAGCTTTTGTCGGAAAGCAATCTCGTTCGGTAATTACACAAAAATGAGCGCGTCTGACAGTCTTGCCGACTTCCTCAAGAAGAGTTCGGAAATTGCGAAAACAGACGATAAATCGAAGCGAAATTAATTGCGAAAATGAGTCTGTTCCATTGATTGCCGAGTTGTTGACCGTTACCATGGCAACCCATCCTCCTCAAGAGACGCGGAAGTCCTTCCGGCTGAAAACGAAACTCATACCGTGTCTCTTAGCTCGAGAAGGAGTTGCATCTTTACGCACGGATTATTTATCGGCACTATTCACCTTTACTCGACGACCCCTTTTCTTCTTCGACTTCATTTTGCCATTTAATGACCTTTTGGAACATTTCGAAATAAAGGGAACCGTTTTACATAAAGACGACCGACTTTGATGCTTCCTAACGAATTTCACAGGTTATTCATTCAAAGTATTACGAGGGCTATTGTATTCTTTTTCATTTTAGTGTATGTTGCATTTGATTAGGGCTGATCTCTGACAATACAGACAGCATCAGATAAACTTTTTAAACCATGCCGATTAAAAATAAAAGATAATTTCCGATTATGTGGTTGAAGGATTATTCTTGAACAAAGGTGTTTATCTTCTCAAGAAGGTTTTTGAGTAGTAATTACTTGAAATAAATCATTTTTATTCACAGACAGCTCTTCTTTGATTTTGTTGTTGTTTTTTATGCCACCTGATCTCGACTGCGTCGATTAAACCATGAAATTCATCTTGGGGGGGTGATGTACGCCTGTGTTGGCCTTGCCTTGAGAATCGCAGGTGACAGTAGATTTAGCACTGTTCCACCCCAGTTTTGAGGGGGGAACACCCTGGGGGGTCAGGGGGCCCTTTCCCCCAACCCTCCGGGGGACTTGCGGCTCGACGGCTTTTTTAAGGCTGTCTTCGGTAAAAGTACGAGAGCTTGAAATAACGCGAAGCATATTTCAGACAGAAAAAAAGGGCCCCTTTTTTTTTGGGAAAATTTGCAATATTATAACTCATCCCCTTTTTAACAATATAGTGTTTTTAAAAATGCCAAAATATTCCATGAATACTTTCTTTTTTGTTATAATACGTGAAGGCATAGCTCATTTAACATTACGGTATAGGAGAAAAAGTGCGAAACACATTTTATACCAGAAAAAATGAATCAAATCGGTTAAAAACCGGAAGTATGATAAAAAATTCTGCTCTCTAAAGGATAGTGAAGCCAGAATATCATATTAATGTTTCATTTCTTTTATATCTGAAAAAATGCTCCAAATTCTGGTCCTATTCTATAACATTAACTGAAGACAGCCTTAAAAGCACATGTTTTAAATTTTATTATTGAGATGTTTCGTCGAGGGGCATTATTTAAGTATAAGATGTTAGTAAAACAATTGTTAGGTAGAAAAAATATGATGTATATTTTATGAAAATATACTTCCTATTCCATTCATATATATATATATACATACATCCATTCTGGTCCAATTCTTTAACATTAACCGAAGACAGCCTTAAGTACCCCCATGTCGCGAAGGCACTACACATTTACATACATCCATGTCTCGTCCAGTATTCGAACCCAGGTCCTACGACACGGCAGTCAGCGTCGCTAACCACTATACCGGATGGGCGACTCTTTGATTTTACCTTATCTTTTATGTAACAAGGTTATGGCTAGTAGGAATCAATTTTACTTAGAATTTTATCACTAAGCCAGTGTTCGAATTTTCTCTGTGCTTCTTTTACTTCTTTCTTTTCTTCTCTTACGAGGACGACATCTGAACCAGTATCCTTTTGTCAGAATTTCCACACAGCGCAAACGTGAAGACTTTGAGTCTCAGCAGATCTAACAGATCACGATACGTTGCATATTTATTGAAACTAAGACTAAACTACATAACTTGGTAACGAGCGCCAAAAACGGTTCTTAAACCTTGGCACTGTAGCCCCACCGTTTTGTATCCTTCTTTTGATGGAATTTTATTCCCAGTGGCCTTTTTCCCCTAGGGGGGAAAACCGTTTGGGCCAACACTTTGAATTTTATAGTACCATTTTTTTCCGGATCAGAAAAAATTTTCAAAATGCTTTTTTCAATGTGCTTAAAAAAAACACCGTTTTTTAAAGGTCCTTCATATTTTTGCAATTTTAAATTTTGGGGG